>JAJOZX010001493.1:627500-846415 GCA_023014485.1 Bathynomus jamesi
GGCATATTCATTACAGGGCATCACTTCGTCTGTGTGGTTGAATTTAATTCAGGCAGGGTGGCGGAGGATATCGTGATAGATTTTTTATCATTTGTATCGTATCGAAAGATACGATACAAATAAGTGTCAGTAACGCGATACTTTATTATAGACTCGGTCAGTTCCCTCATACCGCTACACAGACTAGAAAATGCCCTCAAGAACTTAAATTTGAAGTTCTTGACCATCCAACCTACAGTCCAGACCTGGCACCTTCGTATTTTTACCTGTTTGGACCACTAAAAGACGTTTTGAGAGGTCAGCGATGATGACCCGAAGCAGGCGGTGCATGACTGGCTACGCACACAGCCAAAAACATTCTTTTGTGATGGCATTAGGAAGCTTGTAGATCGCTGGACTAAGTGTATTGAGAAACGGGGTTGACTGTTGAGAAGTGGTGTTTATAATCTATCAGATGTGAAAATAAAAAGTGCGGATACTTATTGAATTACCTTCGTGTGTGTGTGTGTGTATATATATATATATATATGTATGTATCGTATCGCGTTACGTTTTTGGCCCCGATACACCACCCTGATAGTGGGCTACGTCGTGCCCAATATCGTAACACTGCTTCCCGTCGACCAACAAAATTAAGCGACATACAGTCTGGAAAGTAGTTGGATGAGAATCCGTCCTCCTCATCCAGATTACGTAGTGACCGGTGGTTCAGATCCCACATGAAGCTGTAGGTCCCCTCCATCAAATGACTTCAGATGTTGCGAAGGAGGTTAAACAACCTCATCAAAACCAAAAATTCAGGCCTGGGCCGGGATACCACTCTATTTTCTAACTTCCAACCGCTACTTATTGTTGGAACCCAATTAATTTTGAAGCCTTGAAATTAACAAGTTCCTGATTTCCTGCAGTGCTAAAATTTGAATTAAAAGATGGAACAAAAAGGCTTTTAAAATTTTAACTAGTTTGTGTTAGAAGACACTCGTTGTATACTAGCTTCGCTCGTGCATTATAAAAAATAGAAACTCATTTGTAATGCTTTTCCCAAGTGAAGGAAAAAAGAACTTTTCAATAAAAGTAGTAAACGGAAGTGTAAAATTAGGCGTTTCACGAAAGATTTCTCAGTATGTACGTGACAACTGAGCTACAATGGAAACTCGACCAGACACTATCAGCGTATGGCTATCATTCTATTCGCAATCCACTATAATGTGGGGTCGCTCTTCTTTCGCCCATATTATTATTAATTATTATTATTAATAATTAACAATATATTTATTATCAACCGCGATCTTTTCCACGATTTTAGCGAACACCATTTTAAACTATTCTTCGATACATTTTGCCACCAAGAAAATGAATATTTAATTTACATTTTTTTCGTTTTCTTTTGCTAATTTCATTATTTTCTTTGTTTTCCTCGTCTCTTTTCCCACTTTACTTTCTCACACTGCGAGCAACGACTTAATGTTTAATTACTTCTTTCAGTATGGCTTCGTGCCCTAAAACGCAATAAGAAAAGCGAATTTCACTCCCTGAAAATAAAATCTTTTAAGACGTGAACTATTGGCTAAATAATTAAAAGCTATTCTCATTCAAAAAGGATTATTATACTTGTTTGAACTACCTTAAGTCTCATTTAGGTGAAAACACTTAATATTTTTTACTCATTAATTTTATCGGAAACGAAAACGTTTTTTTATTTTAACTTTTGCCTTTCGTTTTTCATCGTAAAGTTTTAATTTGTGAAAAAATATAACTTGCGCGTCTATTATAAAATATCTCTAATACGTTGTAACTGTTTTTACAGTAATCACGCTATGCCTACGTGACAAGCTTTGTTTTACGACGATAATAAAGTTATTTAAGAATCCCATAATTAAAAAAAATTTGTATTAAATCAAATGTTGGGAGAAACCAATTTTGGGATAAAGGAAGAAGCCAGTTAATGGTTAAAAATTGGCTAAATTCCAAATCTTGTAAGTAAATAATGCATGAAATGAAAAAATTGTTAAAATGGTTACCTTGGTGACAAACTTCTTAATTAAAAAACTGGGAATTAGAGAATTAATTCGGATCACCTGAGGATCAAGGCCCTAGCCTTCTTTAGTTAGCCTTATAAGGCTAACAAACTAAAATATCACGACCTAACCTAAGTAATCGTTAGGCCAACTGTACGCCCTTGACGATTGGTTAGGTTAGGTCGTGATATTTTTGTTAGTTAGCCTTATAAAGCTAACTAAAGAAGCTGGAGCCCCTGATCTTCGGGTGATCCATTAATTCATAGCCAATTTTAGAATTAAAATTAGGATGAAATTAACTTTATCACATCGGAATTATAACTAGCATTAAAATTAAAATTTGTAATTTAAATTTATTTATGCAATATTCAAGTAAGAATCGGGTTCAAATATTTTTTGTCTGTGTAAGTGTTATTTCTAAATGGAAATAAACAACATAAATCCTAACAGGAATTAGGAATTGAATTAATCGATATTAAAATAGGAAATGAGAATTAGAATAAGAATTAAATTCTTTCGTCGGAAAGAATTCAGAGTGGAATTCAAACTTTGTAGAATTTCAAAGGTCTGGTGTTGAAAGCGGATGTAAATGCAGTTTTTAAGGTATGAGAATTTCACATTTTTAATAGGATCTACGTTGCAATTTGCATGGATCATAATAAATCCAAGTCAGTTTAAGTAAAGTTGAGACTAAAATAATTTTAAAATATCTTATTTGTATTTATGTTGAGTATGTATGAAACTTATGGATTACCGGAAGATCAGGGCCCCCAGCCTTCGTTAGTTAGCCTTATAAGACTAACAAACGAAAATATCACGACTTAACCTAACCAATCGTTAGGTCAACTGTACACCCTTGATGATTGGTGAGGTTAAGTCGTGATATTTTCGTTAGTTAGCCTTATAAGGCTAACTAAAGATGGCTGAGGGCCCTGATCTTCAGGTGATCTAAACTTATTTGTTGTGTTGCTACAATTACAAAAGTTACAGCTGTATCGTAACTTGGGATCACTTTAACATATTGCTTCCCAGGAACCTCTCTTTAACATATTGCTTCCCAAAAATAGACATTACACAGCCAATTACAGTTACATTACAATAGTTTATAATATTTAGAGATTAGCTCGTCGAGAAAATGTAAATTTATGGACAACTTAACTTATTATGCTTTGCCATTTTTTGTGAATGTAAAATATTTGGATCACCTGAAGATCAGGGCCTCCAGCCTTGTTTAGTTAGCCTTATAAGGCTAACTAACGAAAATATCACGACCTAACAGCCAATCGTTAGGTCAACTCTACGCCCTTGACGATTAGTTAGGTTAGGTCGTGATATTTTCGTTAGTTAGCCTAGATTACCAAGCTCTTTCTAACCAACCAACCTTTCTCTTTTTAACATATTGCTTCCCAAGAGGGATCACTTTAACATATTGCTTCCTGAATGCTTTGGGAAGCAATATGTTAAAGTGATCCGTAACTTGGATTCTAAGACAGTCTTATTAAAATAACTTTTATTTATAATGTCAGTCGTATAGCAAGGAAAACAATCTTGTACACGCAGAACATAAGGCATATTTCTTAAATTTCACAGTCATGATCTGCAATCTACAAATGTAGAGAGTGAATACGCCATCTGGTGTCACGTGCACTAAAGAAAATTAAATAAATTTTTCTTTCATTGAGAATTATTAAGAAAATACATGTCAATTTTAAGGCTATAAAAAAAGAGAGAAAATATATGTTCATGTTTATTGAATTTTAATTTCCAACCGATAAATAATTTGGAAGTATATTTATATTTAACAATAATAATGAATCACAAGTAATTATTTTTAAAAATCGACGAAAATGACCCATTTCTTTCTCAGAATGAAATTTAAGTCTTTTAGGTTACTCAGTTACACGGAATAAATCTAAACGAGTAAACCTAGAATATGAAGCCTAAATTCTATAACCTACGACATGAGTCTCACCAAAAAAGGTAGGTCCTGTTCTGACTTTATATTATTAGCCTAAGTCAGGGGTCCCCAACCCTGTGCCCGCCGACCCTTTTGCGTGTGCCCGCCACTGACTGACTACGATTGATAAGTTTTTATTTAAATTTTTAATAAAATGTTAAGGGTGCTGGTTAAGTGTGCGGTCTACCTACGATTCGGTGGTCTACCTTTTAATTATAGCTTCTTATCTTGTTTACTAATTGTTTGTTTACATCCCATTGTCAATCGTCCTTGACGATTGGTTAGGTTTGGTCATGATATTTTCGTTAGTTTGAAAATATCATGATTAAACCTAACCAATCGTAGGTAGACCGCGCACTTAACCAGCACCAATGTTAAGTATGTTACATATTTTAAATATTTAGTTACTAAATATTTAAAATATGTAACATACTTCACATTTTATTAAATTTTAGTAGTTAATTGCAGAAACAGATGCTCATTTATTTGAAAATAATTATTTCTTTATAAATAAATTATCTTCTTTTGATAATTTTTCTAAGATCCTTAGTTAGCCCATCCTTGTTTTTTTTTTGTATTATGTTCATTATTTTACATAGGAATTAAATGTTTTTTGTGTATTATGTTCATTATTTTACATAGGAATTAAATGTTTCTTTTTGTGTATTATGTTCGTTATTTTACATAGTAATTAAATGTTTTTTTTGTGTATTATGTTCATTATTAAGTCCAACTATAAATTTGCCTTGAAAAAGTAAATGGTGCCCGCCGCACTACTGGTAGTCTTGAATGTGCTGTTCGGCACAAAAAGGTTGGGGATCCCTGGCCTAAGTCATAGCTGAAAGACTATTAAAGCTATTGGGAAGAAACAGTCCTAACATAACAACACAGTATGTACAGTATCGTATCTCGTATATAGATAGGCTACTTAATGCCCAGAGCTTTCGTAATAATGTTGTAGTATACATTTCAGGCATGGCCGTAACTACCTATGAGGTCACCGAGGTCCGGACCTCGGTAATTATTTCCTAAAAAAAAAAAAAGAGACTGAACCGTTCTCCGTGTATGAAACGCATATTACCGCTTTTCTTTTGAAAAGAGGGAGCGTCGAGCGTTTTGTGTTTTGTGTTTAGTGTATAGCTTGGGTTGTGTTTGTAGATGTCATTTTGGTCTGAATTTTGCTCGTCCCGCCCGCCGCGCTCGAAAAAAATCTGGACCTCACTAATTTCTAAACCCTAGTTACGGCCCTGATTTCAGGGGCCATTCAAAAATTATGTAACGCAGAAGGGAGTAGGGGGGCTGTTAGGCCAGGTGTTACAGTAGGGTTACCATACGTCGTTTTTCCCGGACATGTTCGGGAAATTTGAATAATTATAACATTGATTTTTGAGGCCATAACACTCGTTCTTATTTATAGATACTCAATGTAGACGACATGTAGTACACAGTGTATATATAACATATTAATACAACGCGAGTTAGTAGATACTGATACAGATACACTCCTCTCTCCAGAATGTCATCTTCTTTGAAAGTTTAAATATGGTAACCCTATTTACGGTGTATGACATGGGGATGGGGAGTGTCACATAACACTTCATCACCACAAATACATAAAATTGGGAAATGACGAGATACGCAATTTCAGCACGTGTCTTGTATATAATATAGGTAAGAGTAGCAAATTATTATGATGCATAAAAAGGTGTTTTGAAGTGATGAGCAACAAATTTTTGGTGAAAGAGAAGTAACAATTTATTGAAAACTAGCGGAGCGACCCGGCGTTGCCGGGTGGATGTTTAACGCTATATATATATAATATATATATTATATATATATACTGTATATATATATAATATATATATATATATATATATATATATATATATATGCCCGGTTAAGTCAACTGAATGCCCGGTAAGGTTAATTGTACGCCCTTGACGATTGGTTAGGTTGAGTCGTGATATTTTCGTTAAAGCTAACGAAAATATCACGACTTAACCAATCGTCAAGGGCATACAGTTGACCTAACCGGGCATTCAATTAACCTAACCGGGCATTCAACAACCCGATGCACAACTTCGGGAGTTAATCAATATGTGTGTGAAGTTTCATGTCTGTAACTGCTTTCATTTTGGACCTCTGGCTGAACACACACACACACACGTCCTTTTATTATTATAGATTACGGGCGGCAATGTGAAGCTCAAGATTTTCATGACTGTGTTCTTTTCTATAGTTTTATTGACCAAATAATTGAACCGACAGTAATTTGGGTTCAATTATTTGGTCAGTAAAACTATAGTCATGATAATCTTAAGATTCAGAAATCTTGACATGATGTGAAGCTCAAAATTTTCACGGCTGCGTTCTTTTCTGTAGTTTAATCGCGGTGCTGGGGCCTTCGGGCCCAGTAATTTTAATTATTTAATTTGTTAACACCCAGGTGCACAACCTGGGGACCTAATCAATATGTGTGTGTGAAGTTTCATGTTTGTAACTGCTTCCATTTTGGGGAATTATGGCTGGAACACACACACACACACGTCCTTTTATTATTATTATAGATAACATTTTATAGGGCAATGTGAGGCGGGTGGGTTAGTGCTGGTGTTACATAATTTTTTAGAGGGTGGTTGGATAGGTGTAACAGAGTGCTATGGGGGAGTAGGGGGTATACATTATGGTAGAAAAAAGGGTTACTTAATTTTTGAATGGCTTCTCATGTATCATAAGTGACTTATGAAAAAATTTCTGGTAATGATTTTGGCCTCTATAAAACATTTTAGTGAACAAATGGATAAAATCGAATATTTCATTAGTAGTATAGCCGCAAAAGGTTAGAGTGCAGGAATGTTGCAAGTGATTATGTAATGTTGCAAAGGGGGGGAAATCCCCCCAAAGGGCCATTTGTTGCCAACCGGGGTTGCAAGGGGCATGCAACTTGGAGGCGGAGTTCTCCCCCAAGCTATTCCCCCCAAAGGGCCAGAAAGGAGAGAAAGGAGGAGAGGTGTTCACCTGGCAGGAGCCAAGTGCATATTAAGACTTCAGCCGAGTAGGCGTTGTTTTATAGGCTCCTAATCAGCCAGTTGGCTTAGAAGGCGTAAATGGCTTGAGTTGCCAGATAGCGCCATGTATTCAGTTTGTGCTATATATTTAATTCTAATCGAAGACTGAGTTGCCAGATACCATTGTATACATTATTATATACGACTAATCAGCCAGTTGGCTTAGAAGGCGTAAATGGCTAGAGTTGCCAGATACCACTTTTTAGCGATACCATTGTATACATTATTATACACTCCTAATCATCCAGTTGGCTTAGAAGACGTAATTGGCTTGAGTTGCCAGATTTTTTAGCATTATTATTGCCAGATACCGCTTTTTAGCGATACCATTGTATACATTATTATAGACTCCTAATCAGCCAGTTGGCTTAGAAGACGTAAATGGCTTGTGTTGCCAGATACCACTTTTTAGAATTATTATGGTGAGTTGTCTCCAATTAAAAGATTTCGTGCCATGTATTCAGTTGCCAGATACCACTTTTTAGCGATACCATTGTATACATTTAAAATACCGGTAGTAGGGTTAGAAGGCGTAACAGTTAGAATTAAGTAAAACAACATTGCATCATTCTTTTTATTATAAATATATAGAAAAAAAATACATTTCAATAATAATTGAGGAATATGCATATAATCATAACAGTACAGGAAATATATACACACAATTATGGAGATATATATAAAATAAATATACATTTCAAATAGAAATAAATATACATTTCAATAATAATAGAAATTGCATATAATCATAACAGTACAGGAAATATCACGCAAAATATATAAATACATTTCAATAATAATAGAAATATGTATATAATCATAACAGTACAGGAGAAATATCACGCAAATATATAAATACATTTCACTTTTTTTTCAAAATATAAACTCGCATTAATCGAGTTTACAATTACATCATTATTGCTCTGCATTACGCAGTATATGCGGCTTAATAATATTTCACCGCTTAAAGTATAGGGAAACCTGTATTCGATATGAAGGGCTTTCATATCGTTCAGTACTATTTTTGTTCCCACTTTACAACCGGTTGGTAAGTCATCTTTACGTCTAGAATACAATCAAAAGCACGCACAAAGAGTTCATCGTTAGCTACATTATTAAACACAAGTTTATAAACACGCTTTTCCAATCGAGGGTTTATTTCTACCGACTCGAGCTTTTCAATCGTGAACTCACTCAACATAGCGGCAATTGAAATAATCTTCTAAATCGTTACGACAACTGCGCGTTATATAAAGAAATAGTTCTTCAGGGTGAACGGTGTAGGTGAGCTCAGCCTTGTACCGATCAATTGCTTTGTACCAAAGTTCATGGTATTTCAAAGAGTCTAAACTTTTTAAATAAACGTCCAGCACTAGACCATTCTCAGCCCTACACTCGGTAAACCCATCGAGCAGAGCGGTGTATGCGTATTCAAGTACTGTATCAAAATAAAGCATATCCGTAACACGCGCGTCTAATATAGGTTTCAGCTTGCAGAATCCGACGATTTCAAACATTCTGTCGAGGATGAAACGGTTTCGCGTAGGAACAAGCGTTATTATCAGAAGCATTTTTCCACATCAGCCGTATATCAATGCACGGCCGATCGTTATTTATACACAACGTACATACAACGGCGTATGAGGGTGCGTCACTAATCTGCTCTCTTCTTGTACCTACGTTAGCAGGTATTTTATAACGATCTTCACTCCACTTCTCAACTATCACGAAGATTCTATTCATCTCCTCGACACTTAAATAAACCCGTTTGTTTGTTTGTCTACATTCCGTTTCCAGTACATAGCTAACGGTACCGGATTTACGCCTGAACACGCGCAACGATTTCGTCACGGACACATCGTACGAGGCGTTGAGAATGCTGCTCAAAGGAAGTTCCATCGTATTCGAGGAGCGCACGTCCACTCGGTCAAGCTCTGAGATAACTATGAGCCGTGTGAGGCACGCAGGTAGGCAGGAACGGTTCGACGGGCGGCTGACTCGATGATACGTGAATGGGGTTGTTCGTATGATCCGCGAGTCGTACCGAATTGTTGTACATATTTGTTTTTCCGGTACAAGAATTAATTTCATCACTACCAGCCTACGCACCAGACAGTTTACCTCAGGATAAGAACTAGGCACATTTTATGTTTTACTAAACATCTTCACACTCCGGCGCACTATTTGAGAGGAACATATGCTCATATTTTTCCTTTCTGCCCATCAAACGATACTCGTCTCTAAAGTCTGTTAAAAACTCACGCAGGGACTAGCCACAACCTCACTACGAACCTCATCATGATATACATTAATATAGTGATAAAAATACTTAAGATTGTCCATGATCACGAGATTCACATTTTCAGTCGTAGGGTATGAGTAATCGACATGGTGTAGCATGACGTAATACCGCTTGTCACACCACCCATCCGCAAGACTCATTATCCATACCTGCTGCTTCTCTTCTGCACGCGTTGTTTCTTTTACTTCACGGTATATGTGAGACTTTATAAAGTTTAGCTCTGCAGCATACTTCAGCACATCGTCTGTGCAACGAAAGCCTTCAACGGTCTCACCAGAACATCCGTAGAGTATTTGTACATCTTGGAACTTCGCACAATCCAATGTGTTTTAAAAGAGATAGGAGGGAGGAATAGGAAGTTTTTCGGTATCCACCACATCCTGGCACTTTGCTGAATACCATTTCATAAACGTTGTACAAGCAATATTAAAGGTAGCCATTTGAATACACGTCTGATCTTCTTCTGAATACACGTCTGATCTCTCGGGCTTACTGCAGTCGACTGACCACGCAGGGACTCCCAGATAGTAGCATGACTCACGGTCTTACAGTGGGCGGAGCTTAGAACTTTCACCTGCGCACACACACACACACACAGGAGAAAGTGAAACGCTAATTGAAACATGATTTATTTAATAAACGAGATATTCAAGTTATATATATATATATATATATATATATATTTACAAATACGATTTAATAAACGAGATATTCAAGTTATATATATATTTTACAAATACGTGTAATAAATCAATAGATACGATTATATACAAGACAAATACGTGTGAGTTAACAATAGAAGCATCAACGTTATGGTATCCAAAGGGTACGGTATCATAGGTACCAGGTAACTGGTAACGTTTCCTATAGGTGTTACGGCACACCTTCGTACCCCTAAGTTCCTTCACGCCCCCCAGCTTCTGCGCCCGAAAATTGTGGGTGCCTACAATTAGTTGGGGAGTTGTTCGCCCTCATCATCGTCCAAACATACTAGATCCTTCAACGATTCAAAGTTAACAACCCGCCGATTCGCATGGTTGAGCGTAATACCCTTTGCCTTCACGATATATTTCATTTCCTCCCCCACCCTGACCCGTACCCCATAAGTTTTAGGTCCTGTTGAGACAAAAGAGTCGGCGTATGCGTTGTCCCCATACTCATCCTTGATCTCATCAGTGAGTCGCCGAGGAACTCCCCAATAGCGGGCATGTATTCACCCTCCCTCTCTGTGAATATCACGCTATCTGTATCGGCATACAATACTCTCCGCCCAAGAGAATGCAATAGACCCCAAAGTTTTATACGGGCAGGCTGTTGTGAAGCTGGCCACAGGTATGTTTGTAACCCTTGAGGTATCTGTGGCCAATTCAGTGTTGTTGTACTTTATTATGTAAGTATTACCTACATTCACGATCTCCATGACCTCTTTATCGGGAGCATTGGCATAATCCCAGACATCACTATAACTTTGTGCCAAATGAATGTTCCCTTTGCCGGTATTCTGCGCAAATTTTCCCCATAGACTGTTTAGACACAACTTTGCACTAAAGCGCTTGCCAGGATTCTTTACAATTTGGGCACGATCAAGTTGTATACCTTCGCGGTCGCGGTAACGTTGAATATAGGCAGACTTTTCATCTTCGGTATCAACTCCTCGCGGATACCCTGATGCCTCAACCTTATCCTTCAAAAAGGCGTTTATATATGGTGTGAAAAGGTTGGGTAGCTTCTGAAACCTCCACACCTCATGTATCTTCAGTATTCTATAACCATGGCGTACGGCTAGGGCCAGCTCAGGACTTGTATATACGCCTCTGATCTTACGCTGGTGGGGTATATGGTTACAATCGCCGTTATCCTCTTCCGCGCACTTCACGCACAGGGGAAACATGAGCTTGTCGTCGATAACGACAGGTAAGATTGGCATCCATAAATTGCGTGGGGGGAGTACGTCTACGAAAGAGAGCCCAAAGTAACGATCATTCAAATTTCTTGAAAATTCATTGATGGAGGCAGGTTAGGTCCCACCAGTTTCTCAGGAGCGCCCACGGGGTACGGATTGTTCTTCATCACGTATGGGTATAAAGAACAGAAATCGTAGTAATGGAGCTTCACGCCCTCCGTAGGTGGAAAGTATAGTCTGAATGGATTTGTACGTCCTCCAAACAAGCTATCACCACATTTGAGAGGATCCAGCACCATTGAACGCTTGATCGTGTTTATTTCCTCACGGTACACCTCGTCTGTCTCCATCCGTGCATCATATTCATGCTCCCACAAGACTTTGTGAGTGAACTGTGATCCTATAAGTTGATCGCGGGTGCGGGTCCATGCAAGACAGTCGGCAGGAGATCTACCGTGGATATCTCCGGCGATTCCGCACTCAGGACGGGGGCATCCATGCCACCAGCAACCGTTAAAGGAGTACACAGTCTTCACACCAGTGACACGGTTTTCACTTAACCCATCAACCCAAAAAACACGTCCATTAATCTTAATGGGTACTTCACCCGTGTTGCGGGCGTGCTTTATGTATACACCTGTCTGTTGCTGTAGGTGTATGAGCCAGTAAATAGCCTTGTGTCCGTAACTGCGGGGGTTGTTTCGGTGAATAATGGCTAAGGTGTCTTTAGGCATGAAGTTATTCTTGAACACCGTAAAACATAATGATGCGATGGTGGTTGCGACTTGCAGCGGATCGCATTTGAAACGGGCTATGTACATCCTTCTAAAGGCCTGGAAACATACTCTAAGCACGCGCACATCATTCACGCAATAACGCTCACATTCATCAGCTATATTATAAGGGTTACTTTCATTAAAACTGTTGTAGTATCGATCAAAGTCTTCACGTTCATCCATACAGTCAAAATAATGTTTGGGTGGTGGTGGGCCTACGTAGTTTAAAGTCTCGCTGGTGAGGAAAGTGTAAGGGAAGTATCCTTTGGAAACTTCAGCTGCTACTCCCATCACCTTGGGTAGCTTTGCTAATTTACAAGGTGTGAATAATAAAGTGTCTTTAAATTGTACATTGCCTCTTATTTGCATCTGTATTAATTTGTTGCCTCTTTTCAATGGATCACCTGTAAATATCTCAGAGGATTCGTGTTCAAGCAACTCCTTATAAAGGAACTAACTTGACAATATAGGACACAAATAGTTTCACAGGACTATCGCGGACATTCGTTTTAAAAACGTTTGTCCGTTTACCGCATTTGGGGCACTCGTCACATTCGATACCCATACACTCATCACAGATGGTCTGGCTCACAAGTAAATGTGGAATTACCTCTTTGGTTTCAGCGCTCGTATATGTTTCTATATCGTAGTATACAGTTATACAAGGGTTATTTTTAGGCTTAGCATCTTTCATATAACATGCATGCCTTACTCCATCCGCCTTATATTCCTCCTGGCATGTAGGACAGTGAATTACGTCACACTTGTGCTTAAATTTTCCCCAATTATCCATTGTGTGAAACATACCACATTCACAGATTCTCATTTTCCTGCACGTGCCAATTGATTTATGGAAATCGAAACAGCTATTATTGAAAAATGTGCGTCTACACACATCACAGTCTCTCTTCTCAGCATCAACTACACGGCTTTCACATTTGGTGCTTTTACACTGCTCACATACCATGTGACATTCTTTACAATGTCTCACAATATCATCCGCAAACTCGAGGCACCCCTTACACAAATCATGATGTCTCCCATATTTTCGACTTTTGTCATAACTCGCGTAAAGCCACCTTATATTACGGTGGGGAGATACGTTGTCCCTGACAATCCTAAAATAAGTAGGGGCCTTGTACGATCTCTCACACAGCTTTTAAAAACATACGCAGTCCTACGACGATCATCCAGCCCAAATACAACTATACGGACATTCATTTCCTGTTCTACCCTTCTCAGCTCTTCAGGACCCATATTACAGTCAAATTCAAGTTCACAGTCTACAGCTAGTTTACGGGCACGCTCCACGACCGTAGGCAACCAAATTTTTGTGGCCTGTGTATTTTGTACAGTAAACATACGTGCTAAGAGTACTGCTATAAAGCCGCAACCACGATCGACGTTTATATGCTTTCGGTAAATAATCGGAGAATTGAAGTTAAGAGTATACGGTATGGCACTATGACCCGCAACACGGAATACACGATCAATATTTACCGTGAAGTTGTCCATATTAAAGACTATACTACTTTGGGCGGCTTGCATTATACGGCCTAATATATATTCTACATCTTCAGTCGCCAAACGTCTAAATGGCACTATCACCCAATAATCGTCTACAATAATCCAACCGGTTTTGGCTTATGGCCCCCTTAGGAACCTTATTTTTTCCTGTGGCCGCCATAAGCATTATTTTCAGTAGGTAATATGCAGATTTAACTCTATTTTACAAAATAACATTTTCCTGTGGCCCCCTTCAAATGTGCCATAGCCCCCAGGGAGCCATATGGACCCCGGTTGGGAAACACTGGACTCTACATCACCGTCATCTGACCCGAATCCAAAGGACAGACTCGTCCTGACTTCACGCTCGTCGCGGTTCTGAAGAGCAAACTCTACAATACGCTGTACAACCCGGCGTAGCCCTCGCTCAATTCCATTGCTATACATGGCTCTAGGGTCGACCCTGAATCTATACCGATTTCTAGTCAAGGCTGGGGTGGGGGCTGCGGAGCGCACCAACTCGAACGTTATAACATCCTCAACAGAACGGGGGGCATCTGTGGCGGATGAATTAGGGGATATATTAGCGGAAGGTGCTGCTGGGGGGCCTGTTGCGTAGGAGGTTGAGGGTTGAGGATCTATTATTGTAGACTTAACAGAACGGGGGGCAACTGTGGCGGATGAATAAGGGGATATATTAGCGGGAGGTGCTGCTGGGGGGGGTTGTTGCGTAAGAGGTTGAGGGTTGGGGATCTATTACCGCTGCAACAGGCGCGTATTTCGGTCGCTTTATACCTGACGTGGGGTTCTCATACCTCCGCTTTGGACGTGCTAGCGGTATCGCTGGTGAGGGTTCGTTGGCAGGGGAGGAGATCACAACTACACTGTCGTCGAGGTCATCCGTACTGTCAATGATGGGGTGCTCTACCTCATCGTCATTCACGGTTCTGTGGGAGAAGAAAGCAAAATATAAGGAACAGCACTCAAAATTTGTAATATTTTGTAAACGACCCACTTAGGAGTGTGACGTGTTAGAAATGGACTCTGTAGAAAAATTCAGATTCACGAGCCCATCCACATGTATTATATCTGGACCTACAGGATGTGGTAAAACTGTGTTTATGCTTAAAATCATTAAAGAAAAGGGAGAGATGTTCTCGAAATTTGTGCATAAAGTTATATGGTGCTATTCGACGTATCAATCAGTGTTCAACGAGTACCAAGATGATATTTTGTTCCACAAAGGCGTATATGACGTTAATTCGTTAAAGGGAAATGAACATACAATCATTGTAATTGACGATCTCATGTTGGAGATGGATAAAACGTTTGCCGAGACATTTACAGTATTCTCCCACCATCTTAACATAAGCGTGTTCTTCATCAATCAGAATCTATTTTTCAAAGATAGATACATGCGCGATGTGTCGTTAAATACGCAATATCTAGTCTTATTCGCGCAACATAGAGATGTATCACAAATTGGGGTATTAGCCAATCAAATGTTCCCGAATCAGCGTAAGGAGTTTTTGGCAGTTTATAAAGAAGCTACAAGCACGCGTTACGGATATTTGCTTTGCGACCTTCATCCGCGAAACACGTTTAGAGTGCTTCTACGAACGAATATATTTCCAAACGAGCCTGAAACGGTGTATATTCCAGAATGACAAAGAGACTAAAGAAATACCGTGAATTAATAAAAATCTATCATCGACTGCCCCGGGCAATGCAGCAGATGTTTATTAAAAATATCGACGCCGACTTTTTAAAATGCATCTGTGAAATCTGTCTTAACGTTATAAATTGCAATGTATCAATGAAAACCCATCAGAAGGCTCGCCTTCGCCGCTACAAGAACATAATACGTGCACTCGCTCGTAAAAGTCAAACTTTAGGGAAGAAAAAACGAATTATTGTACAAACAGGAGGGTCATTTCTCCCCATCTTATTTTCAGTTTTGGGTCCTTTACTGACTAGATTAATATAATGAAGAAAGTGGTAGTGATTCCCCACGAGGTGTACGCTTCACTGCAAAGGAATCCAGACACGGATCTAGATCCCCGTAAAAGCAGACTTAAAAGAATGGAAAGCGAATTGCTGGCCCTATTAAACAGTGAAAAAACACCTGATGAGAAAAGAATCTTATACCAAGAAGCTCTGCAGAAATTTCTTCACGAGTACGAAAATTATAAGAGCCCTACAGAGATTCCTGTGGTTATTAGGCACAGCACGGGGGACGATGGACATGGCGACATAGGATCTGTGCCCGACGATACAGCTGACCAACCAAAAGATTAGCCACACAACATATCGAACATGTTTAAAAAGCACCCTCCCACATACATTGATGAGTAAAGGCTTAAGTCTTTATAATCTATTGAATGAGGATCCAGCCATACAATGGACCGATACAGGCGAGATCATTGTGGAAGGATCAAAGGTACAGGGATCGAATATCGTAGACATTGTCCATGATCTGGTGAGAAAGTGGGATAGGACATCACCATCAGGATGGAAGCATATTAAAGCAAGACTACAACAAATAAATGTCCCTAAAACGTTGATATGAAATCTGAACAGGTTAAAAGACTTGGAACATGCAACGCATGTGACACAATTGAAGGCGCCGTCACCCCCGGCGGTAACACCTTTGAAGAGGAGCAAGAATAGGTTAAGCCAACCCTACCCACGTGCCTCTAAAATACGCAAATGGCTAACGTATTAACTAAACGCTATTATGACATTTCTACCCCATCCTCTTACGGCGGCGTAGATAGACTGTACAGAAGTGTTTACGGAGTAGGAAAAAAAGATGTTGAAAGATTTTTGAGGGAGCAGGACGCTTATACACTTCATAAGCCTGTGAGAAAAAGGTTTAAAACAGCCAAGACAACGGCTTCCTCGATTGATTCTATTTGACAAGCAGATTTAACAGACATGCAAAGATATTGTGTATAACGATGGTTACCGCTACATTCTATTCATAATAGACGTATTCTCTAGATATCTGTGGCTAGTTCCTCTGAAAAATAAATCACCTGAAACAGTTGCTAAAGCCACCAAAACGCTAATGTTAAAAGAAAACAGGGTTCCTGGCTATTTTTGTACGGATATGGGGAAGGAATTTATAGGCCGTGCTTTTCAGAACATGTTGACAGAGTTTAATATCAGCTATTACACAACCAATTCTATACATAAGGCATCTTTAGCTGAAAGAGTTCAGCGCACCATAAAGGAACGCATGCACCGTTATTTTACACATAAAAACACATACAGATTTCTAGACCTTCTGGAATCATTGGCATCATCCTACAACCGCTCACACCATCGCACGATTGGGACAACACCTAACGAAGTTTTAGAAAGAGGTACGCTCCCGAGGAGAGATGGATCACCACCACCACCACACTCTGCGCGCTTCAAAATCAATGATTATGTAAGGCTGTCGCGTTCGGGGAACAAATTCGCAAAGGGTTTTGAGCAAGGATGGACACGCGAGATTTTTAAAGTTAGGGCTATGAGACCTAAAGGTGAGATAATGATGTATTACATTGAAGATTTGAATGGGGAAGAAATCTCAGGAGGCTTTTACCGCGAGGAATTGCAGAAAGTTGCGTTTAATTTAGGAAAAAATGTTTAAAAATGAGAAAATTTTAGGAAGCAAAGGTTCAGGAAAGAGAAAAATGTACCTGGTGAAATGGCTAGGGTACCCAGAAAGCTTCAACACCTATATAAAAGCTGATGCAATAATGAAGCTTAAATAGTATGCAACATGGCTCCTAACCATTTCTACGTCACACTCCCGTCCTCCTCGTCCCTGTCTGTACACCCTAACAACACACTAGCCAACTTTGTAACAGAGCTCCACGGGCACATTGAATTGGGTCGTGATTCGTATGAGGTGGGGATATGTGAAATTCAGCTGGACACCGTCTTTTTAAATATTGAACATAAAGAAACCGTTTTTACGATTCTTAGAGACATTGACGAGTGTGAAAAAGCTGGGGTAGCTATCGATGAGACTATGCGTATCGCTCGGACTAAGGCTGCACGGTATTACAGTACAGAAGTAAGACTAGGACCGGGTCAATATGGTTCGGTCGAGGATGTTGTGAGAGGCTTAAACGTAAGTTTAAGAAACTCAAACCTTACGAATGATTTAGTATATGAAATCGTAAACAACCCTGCACATACACTAATCCTAAAATCAAAGACTAACAGACGTATTAAAGACCATAGAAAGTTCAAATTCTAACCAATGGCCGATATAGCGCAGCCTTCCAAAGAGACACATTTCACGAGACACAGTATAACTTGTCCAGATTAATGTATCAATTGAAGATGGAGAAATTGGCTGAAAGGTCCCCAGACATGTGCTATATTTACAGTAATATAGTGGAGCACCAGTTTGTTGGGGATACCCAGGCACGCCTGCTGCGCATTGCTCACATCCCCAACCATAGAGGAAGGAGTTTGAGTATTACATATGACAGACCCCATTATGTGAATGTCGCAACTAATTTAATAACCAATATCTCAATATATATAAGAACGATTGAGGGTGAAAACTTCCCATTCGGTAACGGGAGCTTAACAGTGAAGCTACACTTTCGACGCACTGAGTTATAATGGATAGAAAGCCTTTCACCGTCTATCGAGGGGTGAGATACCAGCGCGGTAGTGGACTTGGATCCATTTTTTCATCCATACTACGTACGGCTGTTCCTTTGCTGAAGAGGGGTGCCAGATACCTTGGAAGGAAAGCGCTACAATCAGCCTTAACACTGCAGAAGACATATTGGCCGGGGCTAAACCTAAAGAAGCTCTAAAAAAACATTTAAAGCGTACACGGGACGAAATCATCAAAGATGCAAAGAGAAAAATGCGTGGTGGCGGGAAGAAGAAGAGGGCTCCCCGGAAGAAGAAGGGGTCACGTGGTATTAAACGTAAAAGGCTATCAAAAAAGAAGTGCTGTAAGCGAATGAAACCTATGGTTGACCACTTTTTTGACTGATATAAGCTAAGGACATTGATCTCATGAATCATAGTTTGTTTACCACTTGTCGAGAGAGGAGTCACTATTTCGCCATGGCACGCTTCATCCACCCATGTAGTTCACAATGCTGTAAATCGGAGCTGTCCCTTTTTGAGCTGCCTCCAACCCAAGTTTCTATTGAGCACAGTGACTTTATTACAATTAACCCTTTAAACACAATTAGTTCCCCGAGTGCACCTATAGAATTCGTGATACCCAGCTCAGGCCCTTACTTTTTTGATCCAAGCTGTGTGCACATGTACGCTAAGCTACGTATAGCCCATTCTGATGGAACGGTCTGCGATGACAAATATGCTGTATACCCTGAAACAAACTTTCTGCACTCCATATTCAACCAGTGTGACGTATATTTAAATCAGACCAACATATCGGCAGGCACGGGGTACTATCATCTACGAGCCTATCTGGAAAATGTCCTCAACTTTTCCAAAGAAGCGAAGGCTACCTTTTTAAGTGCCGAGGGATATTATCAAACTAAAGATGAAAATAGTATAAAGGACAAATTTAAAAATTCTAAAAAGAAAATATACGAGTGTTTTGGACGGTTGCACACAGATTTCACTTTCCAGGAGAAGTTGCTTGTGAACGGGGTGGATATGAAAATAAAGCTCACCCGCACGAGTCCTGAGATCTGCTTAAATCTGGATGCTGATCAAGAGGAGGGTGCAAAGCCCGTTGTGGTTCACATTATGGACACATACCTCCGCGTACGGCGAGTGAAATTAAGTTCACCAAAACAACTAGAAATTGAGAAAAATTTACTAAACGCTACAGTGAAATATCCTATTAACAGAGTGCAAATCAAACTATATACGGTTCCTGCAGGGTTGGCATCGAAGCAGATAGAAAACATTGCCCTGGGAAATCTTCCTAAAAGGATATTAATCGGCATGCAGGACCATGCTTCGGTGAATGGAAAATATAAAAGAGTGCCTTTAAATTCGAGAATTTCGGACTTAAAAATATAACTCTATACGTTAATGGCACTGCTTTGGGTGGAACAATGGGTACGGACTATTCATCAGACGCTGTGTTACCTCTTTGTGCCAGAGCCTATAGTAATCTGACCCATATTGCAGGTGATTGTGATGAGCTTGGTAATGGGGTAACGCAGGAAGAATTCATTGATCAATTTAACCTTTATCCGTTTGACATTACACCTGACTTATCTGCTAGCGTAAATACCCATTTAACCCCACAGCAGAGCGGAAACATCTCAGTGCGGCTGGAATTCGCCAAGCCTATAGACGCTCCTATTAGTGTACTAGTATATCTCGAATCGCAAGCCCTAATAGAAGTAGATAGATTTAGGAGCGTTATCACTGACTTTTAAAATGGATGCTAATACACTTCAGAAAGTAATGGAACGAGTCACACGTTCCAAATTTATCGGCGTGTTTGCGAAGAATGAAACATTGAGTTTGCCAAGTACGCGAGAATGCGGTAGTCTTATTGTGAACACAGATGTCATCGGTAATGAAGGGATTCACTGGATCGCTGTCTATTTTAAAAATAGACAGCGCCTGTACTATTTTGATTCACTCGGTACTCAACCCTGGAGTGACCCTATTATTGTAAAATTTCTCTCAGTTACATATTCCCGAAGTTGTATGGAACCCATTTCGTATACAAGGATATTTTAGTAATGTTTGCGGAATGTACTGCGTCTCATTTCTCACGCATATGTCATGTGATAAAGAATTTATAAATTTTTTAAATTTATTTGACCCGTGTCACACTCGCCGAAACGATGAAATGGTATGCAGACAGATAAAAATCCGTTTTCCAATTGTACGTACTCGTTGTATAGTATAATGTTTTTGTTCGTATATTTGTAACGGTATATTCTGTAGTTGGTTATTGTACTGATTTCTTTCATTTAATAAATTTATGAAAATATAGTGTCTTCTTACCCCAAAAAGCTCGAAAAACACTTACATTATTTCGGTGTAACATTGCTGACTGATCAGTATATCCTCCGTATTCATGACACGAGATTCTTCAAAAGATTGTATAACACGTGTCAAATCCTCATCGGACCTTAAAGGAATAATGTTCATTCTTTTAAAACATATACAGAGTATACAGGCAGATCCCCATTATGTGAAGATATCTTTGTTTCATTTAAGAGGAATAACATTGATTACCATAAAAAATTTCGATTTTAGCATAATGGGGATAAGAAGTAAAACCAAATAACATTGATTGCCATAAAAAAAAAATCGATTTTTGACGAGTATCTAAATGAAGTATTTGACGAGATACTACAACTCTCCATATATATAAATCGAATTATAGACACTTACATTTCTATGGTAGTCCCTTGCGTCGGATTGTAAGGAGCGTCACTGTAAATATCTTCAACGGTTTGCGTTGGAAATAATTCATCACGGTCAATCGCGTTAAAAAGACTAATTGCCGTTAATGCTGCAGTGTCACTTTCTTCATACAATTCCGGGGAGACGTACAGGTCCATGGTGGAGGATGTGTGACATTTCTGACTGATCAGTATATCTTCCGTATTCATGACACGAGATTCTTCAAAAGATTGTATAACACGTGTCAAATCCTCATCGGACCTTAAAGGAATAATGTTCATTCTTTTAAAACATATACAGAGTATTCAGACAGATCCCCATTATGTGAAGTTATCTTTGGTTCATTTAAGAGGAATAACATTGATTGCCATAAAAAAATTCGATTTTAGCATAATGGGTATAAGAGGTAAAACCAAATAACATTGATTGCCATAAAAAATTTCGATTTTTGGCGAGTATCTAAATGAAGTATTTGACGAGATACTACAACTCTCCATATATATAAATCGATTTATAGACACTTACATTTCTATGGTGGTCCCTTGCGTCGGATTGTAAGGAGCGTCACTGCAAATATCTTCAACGGTTTGCGTTGGAAATAATTCATGGTCAATCGCATTAAAAAGACTGCCGTTAATGCTGCAGTGTCACTTTCTTCATACAAATCTGGGGAGACGTACAGGTCCATGGTGGAGGGAATGATTATTCACTGACGAAAATAGCTACTGTTACTCCCAACTGAAAAATATCCCCTTTTATATGCACAATCGCCAAGCTCCGCCCCAAAAGACCAGATGTTCGTAGTGATTGGCTGCCGGTGTAGCTGGGTGGAGCTATGATGTATACCAATCCGCTATAACGGGTCCGGACGAGTAATGGCATCTTTATATTTTCTCCAATAGATTTAATGCTCGTATTACTCCTTGCTGTCTTTACCATGTCAATATTTTTCCCCCACTATTCCCGGATCATTAGTCACTAATGTAATCGAGAGGACTTTATAATAAAGAAATATATCCTAATTATATTTTTAAAAGAGCGTTCGGTTTCCACGTTAAACTGTGGGTCTAAGCCGGAGTGAGAACCTTTCCAATTCGTTAAAGATAAAATCATGCATGCTTTTCGGTCATACTACTGACTCGGTTCAAATGATGCATTAACATGCTTTTCGGTCATACTACTGGCTTTACTCAGAGTTTCCCGCAGATCTTATAGACAATGCAGGTCCTGAGCTTTAATTATCTCGATGAAATAGTGAGCAATCGACGAGATGTATTTCTGAATCCACGTTAAACTGTGGGTCTAAGGCGGAGTGAAAACCTTTCCAATTCGGCGAGAAATTACACTAGGGGACAACATTTCTTGAAAATTATTTGGTGTTTCTTATAGAACTTTTGATACTGATTCCAAATATGGTTTCAGAATTTTTCTATCACCCATAGTTTTCGAGAAAATAATATTTCCATTTACTCAGAGTTTCCCGCAGATCTTATAGACAATGCAGGTCCTGAGCTTTAATTATCTCGATGAAATAGTGAGCAATCGACGAGATGTATTTCTGAATCCACGTTAAACTGTGGGTCTAAGCCGGAGTGAGAACCTTTCCAATTCGTTAAAGAGAAAATCATGCATGCTTTTCGGTCATACTACTGACTCGGTTCAAATGATGCATTAACATGCTTTTCGGTCATACTACTGGCTTTACTCAGAGTTTCCCGCAGATCTTATAGACAATGCAGGTCCTGAGCTTTAATTATCTCGATGAAATAGTGAGCAATCGACGAGATGTATTTCTGAATCCACGTTAAACTGTGGGTCTAAGGCGTTGTGAGAACCTTTCCAATTCGTTAAAGAGAAAATCATGCATGCTTTTCGGTCATACTACTGACTCGGTTCAAATGATGCATTAACATGCTTTTCGGTCATACTACTGGCTTTACTCAGAGTTTCCCGCAGATCTTATAGACAATGCAGGTCCTGAGCTTTAATTATCTCGATGAAATAGTGAGCAATCGAGGTCTAGTATGAATTGTGCTAAATTTTCATTTCTAACACTAAATATTAAAAATCAAAGATTTAAGCAGTTAAGATGTAGTTATAAGAATATGACACCGTACAAATTACGCGTAAATATAAAATATTTTCATTGTAGAAATAATAATAATAATAATAATGATAATAATAAGAATTGTTGTGAAAGGTGGTTTTTGTTCAAGTAGACGAAGAAAGGTTGACTCTCGGTCAGAAAAAGGTCTCTAGAGGGACGATTCGAAATGACCTAGTTTCTGCCTTTCCTCGTGTGCGTGTGTGTGTGTGTGTGTGCACGAGTTGTTTATTCGTTTATTTTATATATATATATATACAGTGCCCGCGAAAAGTATCCGATCACCCTTGAAATTTGTATTTTTTACATAAAAAACAATGTTTAAATGTATACTAACCTTATATTAGTATTTTGTCATCTGTCCTTTGGTTTGGATGACTTGTTCTAGACGTTTTGGCATGGATTTAATCAAGTTTTGACAAACTTCCACTGATATTTCCTTGCACCATACCTTTTTGATGGCCTCTTGTAATTTTTCAACTGAGCCAGTGTCGTGGCATTCAACCTTATTTTTTATTATTAGCCACAGATTTTCTATCGGATTGAGATCTGGACTATTACCAGGCCAATCCAAAATATCAAATTTATTGTCAGTAATCCATTTTGTCACTATTTTGGCCCTGTGACATGGTGCACCATCATGCATGTATGTTTTTGTCCTTTGGATTGCCATTGCCATTGGAAGTTTATCCTGTAGCATTGCTAAATACCGTGCACCATTCATAGTTGTGTTCTTCGGAAGAAAATATAAGTTTCCACGCCCATAGTAACCGAAACAACCCCAAACCATCACACTTGGAGGGTGTTTCATTGTCTTTAGGGTGTATTTAGGGTCCATCCTATTTGAGCCAATAGGCCGGCGAACCTTTTTTGGACAACTTCTGAATGTCAAAAATGTCGACTCATCGCTAAATAAAACCTTCTTCCAGTCATCAACAGTCCAATGAATGTATTTTTTACAAAATGCGACACGTTTTTTACGCATTTTTTCATTAATGAACGGTTTCTTAGCAGCATGGCGAGATGGTAATCCGAGTTCTTTTGGAGCCGCTCCTGGATAGTTCGTTCAGAAACACCAGATAACAAATTATTCATATTAAATTTTATTTCTTTCGCAGTTATTGTTGGGTTTTTCAATACTAAACGTTTCATAAGTTTGTCTGTTCGCGAATTTGTTTTTCTCGGTCTGCCAGATCGTTTTTTAGGACTGGCGTGGTTAGGCCACCATTGTTCTTAGCCCGTGAAACCCATAAATTAACGGTACTTTGGGATATGTTTAATTCCTTAGCTATCTGTCTCTGTGATTTCCCACATGCATGCAAAGCAACAATAGCACCTCGACAATCACTCTTAAGTTGTTTTTTAGCACACATTATATATAAATTTTATTTACACCACTCTGTAAAAAAAATAAATATCAAGAAATTTACACAAACAGTGAAATCTGACAAATTTGAGACACAGCCACCCGCAACGAAGACTACCAGAACACTAATTTGAGAATGCGTTGGATAGCTCTCATATCAGCGAGCAACCTCAAAGTTACCAGATGTCGCTAGAACAAATAGAAAGTGAATTACGTGTCTCTGAATATCAAGGGAAAATATTGTATTTTCTTGAGTGATCGGATACTTTTCGCGGGCACTGTATATATATATATATATATATATATATATCCACATCAAGAGCGGTCTGGAAGGAAGATCTCTCACGCGTAAATATAAAATATTTTCATTGTAGAAATAATAATAATGATAATAATAAGAATTGGTGTGAACGGTGGTTTTTGCTCGAATAGATTGTAGAAGGATTAACCCTCGGCCGAAAAGGTCTCTAGGGGACGATTCGAATTGACACAGAGTCTCCTTTTCCTCGTGTGTGTGTGTGTGTGTGTGCGTGCGTGCACGAGTTGTTTATTCGTTTATTATATATATATATATATACACATCAAGTGGCCTGGAAGGAAGATCTCTCAACAAGCAGGTGTTCTTCGAAAATATAAAGATATCATTAGTCGTCCGACCCCGTTATAGCGGATTGTGTTTTGGCTAATTTCAACTTTTAAATGAATTGTTTCGTAAATTTTCATTTCGTTTCGTTATTCGTGACTTAAATATTTATAATAAAAATTAAGTGTGTAAAAATTATTTATTTAATAAACAGAATTTAATTGGATTCATCTACCGTCATATAAATATATATTGTGGTACACTATTTAAATGGATGATTAATATCATTAGTCGTCCGACCCCGTTATAGCGGATTATGTTTTGGTTAATTTCAATTGATTAATTGCTTTAGATTTCGTTTTTTTTTCAATTTTCTTCGCAGGGGATTGGGGGGAATGAGGCTCGTGTGTTTCGTAAATATTTATAATAAAAATTAAGTGTGTAAAAATTATTTATTTAATAAACAGAATTTAATTGGATTCATCTACCGTCATATAATTATATATTGTGGTACACTATTTAAATGGATGATTAATATATGGTTTTTGCTATCTGGAATACATGGCGCTATCTGGCAACTGAATACATGGCGCTATCTGGCAACTCAGCCAGAATAGAGGTTTATAAAAGACCGAGAGACGACTGACGGAGTCATTACAAGCTCGGCTCCCAGCCGAGCAAGGACCTCTGGTCCTTCTCTTTCTGGCCCTTTGGGAAAACCCCTTAGAGGCCTTTTAGGTTAGGTAAACGAAAATAACTTGGGGGAGAACTCCGCCTCCAAGTTGCATGCCTTGCAATCAAAGGCAACTACCCTCTCTCTCTCTCCTTCAGGTGTACCCCTCCCCCCTTGACTCAGCCAACTGGCTGATTAGGAGCCTATAAAACAAAAACAACGTCTACTCGGCTGAAGTCTTAATATGCACTTGGCTCCTGCCAGGTGAACACCTCTCCTCCTTTCTCTCCTCCTTTCTCTCCTTTCTGGCCCTTTGGGGGGAATAGCTTGGGGGAGAACTCCGCCTCCAAGTTGCATGCCCCTTGCAACCCCGGTTGGCAACAAAGGGCCCTTTGGGGGTAAAATTTTTGTTTCCCTTTTTTTTTTTTTTCCTTTTTTTTTTGCAACCCCCCCACCCCACTTTGCAACAACCCCAACCCCCCTTTGCAACAACCCCAGCCCCCCTTTGCAACATTACGTAATCACTTGCAACATTCCTGCACTCTAACCTTTTGCGGCTATACTACTTTCATTTATGCACTTATTGTAGATTAATACATTTCTGACTTATTTACTGAACTTATTACGTAGAAGTATGATGATAAAAATGACGGTAAAAGTTAATAATAGATAGTAGACAATTTTGTTTTATCTTTAAAAAAATAAAATGATAAATAAATTTGAAATAACTTCTTAAGCCATGAATAAGTGGTTTTGGTAAATAGGAATTGTAAATAAATCTATAAATAATAGTTAAACATGGGACTAATTCGTGTACCGTATAAACTCATTACATATTTAGAAAATTTGGGCGATTAATTATATTAGCTGAAATCCTTATTAGGCTCCAAATAAATCTAACCTACGTAACCTAACCTAACTTACAAAAAACACTTACATGTGGTTGTATGCTCTGTTCGGCGATATACTTGGAGCCCAATATGGATTTCGGCTACTATAATTAATAGCCCAAATATCTAATAACTATACACTACACGAACTAGTCCCATGTTTAGCATGGGAAAGCAAAAATTCTAAAGTAATTACTCTAACCTAACCTACAAAAAAACACTTATATGTGGCTGTATGCTCTATTAAAAATCTAATAAGCAATTTATTTTTTTAAATAAAACAAAAGATTGTCCTCTGTTGTTAACCTCAACCAAAATGATATTTATATAGTAGCAGCTATAACGAATTTTCTAATAGACGAGATAGCAAATTATTGACAGTATACGGGTGTGTGGTCTTGCGCGATTGATTCCTTTGTTAGTTGCAGTACAAAAATGAGAAATCCCAGTTTAATCTAACCTAACGTAACTAAACATTAACTTAATCTAGCTTAGCGTGATCCCCATCTTCGACAGAAGTGAGAAAGTGCCTTCTCTATTATTTTCATTGTAATTTGGCTACATACTTAGTTTCATTTTGATTTTTATTATTAAACTATATAGGGGAAGGTGGGGCAACTTGGGATCCGTAAGGAAATCACAATTTTGTAGGCATATCGGACGAGTATTTGAACCCATTAAATACAAAAATATTTATCTTCACCTTCTGTCTTCCATTCTGTATCACTTTTTCTAGCGTTCTAGTTTTGCATTAGGTGTAACCGAAATTTGAGAAAGCCGTTGCAATTTTTTAGTTAAAAAAAATCGTGGGGCAACTCGGAACCCGGGGTTCCTTTTTGCCCCTTTTCCCAAATTTCAGTACCACGCGGTCACTGTTGAAATTTCAGATACGAATCAATCCAGGGGCGTCGATTGCTCTAAAATAGTGGGGGGGGGGGACTTCGCCTTCAAACAGCGAATCAAACAATACTCTGAGTAGCCGTTGCTACAAATGCTTCGTGCAATTATTAAAATGCAAAGTGACTGCTGAATTCCATATTAAATATACACTGGTGTTCATGACAGTAATGTGTCCCCCCCCCCCGCAATCGACGCCCATGGACACGACGATACGTGAAAATCAAACACTGATCCAGAAGTAGCCTACATACAAAAAGCAACAAAATAAATTCTGACAGCTTGGAATTATGAATCAAGGAAAAATTAGCTGATGATAGATCAAATTGAGAAAAAATGAGACGTTCTAATTTTTGCGGAGCAGCGTGGCGGAACTCGCCCCGTACCACTGTCTCAAGGCCACTGATCAGTGTCGGCATTGACGGAGATAGATTAAAGCTAGATAACAGCACTAGTTTGGCCTGTAGAGGGGGTGTTCCGAGTTGCCCACCCTTCCCCTATTAAACTTATTAAACTTATTAAACTCCTTTCAAATGTACACTCATTTTGTGACGTAACCAGAAGTCTGTGATTGACAACTCATGGCCACGCACCATTGAGGAACCAAAAGTTGGTTTCTTTCCTCTTTGCTTTAAAATTTTCACTTATCTTTAAGTTTCCTTCCTTTTTTTCAACTTCTCTGCTTTGCTTTGCTTTATGATTTTCACTTATCTTTAAATTTTCTTCCTTTCTTTTATTTAACCTCCTTTTAACAGACAGTCTCGTTGGGATCAACCGGTCTGTTGCTGTTTGGTGTCCTTTGTAGCCTATTCCTTTGGAAAAGTAATTCTTCGAAAGGAGTGTGCCAACGCAACGTCTCTACTAGAATATTACGCAATGTTAACGGTAGTTTATGTAAGAGATATGATATATGTAAACCTTTTTGAAAAACTCGCTATCAGAGCGGTAAATATTAAAAATAAATAAATAAATAATTTTAACAGTAGTTTATCCCAGAAAAAGCGCAAAACAGCCATTAATAGCCGTTTCTAACCCTGTTCTCTTATAAAATTAAATCTCCCCTCCCCCTCCCCTCGCCACGCAAGAAGTCCTCACAATCCAGAAAAATTAGTAACTGATGTAAACTCCTAAATTATTTCATACCTGAATTGTCCTTTAACGTTAATTTAATGGTCGCATTATCTGAAATACATGGCTCTAATAATGATTTACTTCAATCATTGTTATTCATATACTCCGAGTAAATAGCAACATTAACAGTTAAAATTATCTATTTAACTTAAGATATGTAAATTTTCAGTTATTTAGGCATCCTAAATCAGTACTGTATATAAAAAAACCGAGACTCATTGTTGAAACCATCTTTACTAAATAGATATCGTCGTTAGGGTAAAAGTTTCGTATCACTTTTTTTAGTTTTTTTATTTCATTCACAACTTTTCATCTCTTCGAATCTCGGTTTTAATAAGAAAAGAAAGAGAAGTTAATTATATCTCTTTCTAAAGGAAAAAAAAATTGTTATTAACAAGTTCTGTCATTCCAACTAAAACAATGCACTATGAGAGTTTAATTTGCAATGTTTTTGTTTCCGAAGATTTCATATCTCTCTCTCTCTCTCTCTCTCTCTCTCTCTCTCCACACACACACCACACACACACACACACACATATATATATATATATATATATATATATATATATATATATATATCTTCTTTTTTTTTCAGCTTTATAATAAAACTGTATTGTATAAGTTCAAATTAGACATTGCAATTAGATAAAAAAATATATATTACTAATTGAAAACGGGTGAAATTACGATTGTTATATAGGTGTTGCGTGTCAGTGAACATTTTTAATTTTTGTCCACACTTTTGCTTGATTGATTGAGTGACTAACTGAGTGGGAAAAAATTGAAAATTTAGGTTTGGAGAGGTATCTTAGGTTCAAACTTTCTTTCTCCTCTGTCAAGGCGACCCAGCCATTATCATTTCATAATTAATTGTTTTGGGAAGTAGAAATTAAAATTAGATTGAAAGTGTGGGTAAAATGGGGAAAAAGTTGCGAAATTGTAAAATTGGAAGAAAAAAATTTAATTTGTCACTTCAGTTTTTGTAATTGTAGGAATTTTTTTTTTTTTTTTTTTTTGGTAAAATAAATGTTCTCTCTCAATTTTGTTTCGTTGGACACGCCCCGTTGGTTGCAATGCCTTCATTCATTTGATTAACGCGTCCCTTCTCTCTGTTTTACTTTCTATTTTCTTTTTATATGACTGCAGGAAACTAAAGAGTCATTTTCCAGTCTGCTTATCTATCTCTCTATCTATCTCCATCTTTTTATATATTGCCTTGCTTCGCGTCATTTTATTTATAACGATTCTCCGTTTAAACCTTCTTAAGTGCTTTTATGATGGAGCATCATTCGGTATCTGTTTCCTCTTCTCCCATTACATTATGAATCAATCGCTCTCCATTTATAATAGAAAGGTATATATCAGTGCCCACACTTTTGGTCCATACGACCTACTTTTCTTATCGTTATCGCACCACGATCTACTATTAAAAATAGAGACGATACGATAAAATACAGTAAACCATCGTTACTCAAGGTTTCACTACTCACGGTTTCGGTTATTTACTATTCACCGTATCAAGCTTCGCCTATTCATGGTTCATGCCAACCACATCTATACAGCTGTTTGCTGTAGTAGTAGTAGTAGTAGTGTGTTGCGAGAACGGCCCATACCCCACTATTATCATAACCATCTATTGTTGTCTATTATCATAATGTAGTTGTCATTATTTTTTATTTTAGTTCTTTTTGCAATTTTGATTGCCCTTTAAAATGGCTCTAAAGAGAAAAGAAAGTATTAAGAGTGAATCAAGTACAAAAAGATGCAAGAAAGTAATGTCGTTGAGCCAGAAAATTGAATTATTAGACGGAATGGCTAAGGGTAAAACTGCAGCATCATTGGGCCGATCGTATGGCGTAAACCATGCAACAGTACGTTTCATTAAGAAAAATAAAAAAAAAATTAGGGCAAGTGTAGCATCTAATGTTCCTTAAAGTGCAAAGGCGTCTTTTGTTGCTCGTGACTCGAACATAGTAAAAATGGAAAAGATATTAAATATCTGGGTAGAGGACCAGAATAAAAAAAATGCCTACTGAGCGGCCCAGTAATACGGGCAAAAGCCAAAAACATTTACGACCACTTTGCGCAGACTTCGGTTGGTGACGGTAGTAGCAGTGCTAGGAATGCAGGATTTATAGCTAGTAAAGGGTGGTTCGAGATGTTTAAAAAAACGTGCCAGACTCCATAATGTTAAATTAGTTGGTGAAGCTGTATCTGCCGATCATGAAGCTGCACAGCCATATCCTGAACAGTTTAAACAGTTAATAGAAGATGAAACCGGCTTATTCTGGAAAAGAATGTCCTCAAGAACACTCATTTATGAGGAGGAAAGGACGGCATCTGACTTTAAAGCAGCCGATGATCGGCTAACTCTGCTTCTCTACGCCAATGTATCGGGTGATTGCACGGTGAAACCCATGCTGCTGTATCGAGTTCTTAACCTCCGTGCATTGAAAGGAAAAAATAAAAACACTGCCTGTTTTTTGGAATGCAAATAGGAGGTGTTTTCATGGAATGGTTTATAAACTGCTTCGTCCATTACATATTTAATATATTGTTTTTATTGATTAATTTTCTTTACAGGTACATTTGTTATTTAATTTTATTTAATGGCACATTAATATTTAATATAATGTGATATTATAGTATAGGTTTTCTGAACTCAGTGCACCTATCCCCCTTTTTCCTATTGGCCTAAGGTTTCATTATTCACGGTTTCACGGTTCACGGTAGTTTTCAGGAACCTATCCCCGTGAATAACGAGGGCCTAGTGTAATACAGTGAGAAGATGGGAAGGTAGCTAAGGATTATTGGGTGTCAGGCCATGTTTTAGATTAGGTACGTAGATGATTAAAGTGAAATAAATATACTGTGTACAGAAAATAAATTAAAATGATAATTCGTAAAATTCTAAAGTTGGTACTTCTTACTAATTAATTTTTCACTTGTGATATACCCAAAATTATGTCAAAATCGAACTTCGAAGCAACTCTGGTGTACAGTGCAAATTCTGAAGTATGAGAGAGAGAGAAAGTTACAAGGAGTTACAAGGACAAGAGGAAGCCTTAAAGACCTTCCGGTCCACTCTGGGAGGTTCCTGTTATTAAACAAGTTTATTTTTCTTTCAACTATCCTAGCAGTAGTAGAAAATCGGACAGAAAAGTATAAGGCTCTCTTCCCACGGAAAAGGTTGAAGAAAAAACCTTGACCCTGGAAAAGTAGCCAAGGAAATTTTACAGGAAAGTGGAGAATATATAAAAAGCTCTATAATTAGCATGCCCACAGAGATACCGTGCAAGTGAACTGCAGAGTTACATTATGTTTTAGTCTTAAACTATGAGAGTATTCACTATTCAGTACTTTGTCTAACCTATTTTAAACACATTTACACTTTGGCTGGAAACAACCTCTGAAGGAAGTTGGTTCCGGATATTAACTACTTTATAGGAAAAGAAATTCCCGCAGACAGAAGTCCTAAATGTCTTTAGTTTCAGTTTAAACCCATTATTTCTTGTCGGATTGGCACTAAGTGAGAATAAGTTTCTGTAATCTACCCTGTCTATTCCATTGAGCATCTTGAAGACTTGAATAAGCTGACCGCACAACCTCTTCGTCTCTAAGGTAAACAGATTTAGGCGCTCAAATCTCCGTTGGTAGTTTTGCATTCTTATTGAAGGAATCAATTTTGTAGCCCTTGCTTGTACTCTTTCTAACCTTTCTATGTCCTTCCTGAATGCTGGAGACTAAAACTGCGCACAGTATTCCAGTTGAGGTCTGACTAATGAATTATAAAGAGACATTACAGTCTCCTTGTTCCGAAACTAGAACTGTCTTTTAATATAACCTAATATTTTTAAGGCCCTCTTTTCGACTTCTGCACAGTGCTTCAACGGTTTCAGATCATTGCTAAAATATATATATATATATATATATATATATATATATATATATATATATATATACTGTGTGTGTATATATAATATATATATATATATATATATAGGAGGGGCGACAAGCTTGACCTTCGCGAAATGAGAAATCATCACGCGGAACCTTTGTAAGGTATATATATATTATATATAAAATTATTGTAATATATATGTTTTGTATTTTGGTTGTCATGGTAATGATGGTTCGATCAATACACAAGGTGTCCCATAATCAAGTTTAGAGTTTAATGTAATCGCTACATTTAATCTTGCATTGTCTTATTTGACAAAAGGTGTTGGTGACAAGTTTGAATGAGTTTGAACCACGGAAGATAGATATTAATGAAGAGAATGTCAAGAACCATATGATTAATACGTTAAATAAATGCTTTTGATTAATATTCTAATTAAATTATTAAAACAATGGAAATGGGTTTATTTAGAATATATATATTATACAGGGTGTTTCATAACATGTGGGACGCACTTTCAGGATGGATTCAGGACCTGAAAACAACGAAAAAAGTTTATATAAACATGCCCGAAATCGCTTTGTTTCCGAGTTACAGTCCGTTATGTGTTCCAGCAAGTATCCGCCTTACCTTTAAAGGAAGTGCTCAAAATGACCGCCTTGCGCTGAAATACACGCCTGAACACGCCTCGTCATAGACTGCCTGACGCGTTCAAACATTCCAGGTATTGCTCGGATTTTCTGGCATCCTTGTTCTACTCATTGGCGAAGCATTTCAACGTTCTCAATGGGTGTCACTGTAAACGATGGATTTCAGATGACCCTACAGGTAAAAATCGAGTGGATTCGGGTCCGGGAAGCGAGCAGGCCACGCAATGGGTCCTCCACGGCCTATCCATTTATCAGGGAAATGGTCATCCAAATAGTGCCCATACATTGATACTAAATTGTTGTTGGTGCCTTGACTGGATGATGGCATGCGGATTCTCTTCGGCCCAGTGATGAGTGTTGTGAAAATTGATCACACCATTTCTTGTGAAGGCAGCCTCATCAGAAAACAACACGGAGGATAGAAAAAGAGGATCGCGAGCACACTGTTGAAGGACCCAAATACAAAAAGCCTCTCGTGGTGGGAAATCAGCTTCAGTAAGCCTTGTACTCTCTGAATGTGATATTGGTAAAGCTGTTGTTCCCCTAAAATTCTCCACACAGTTGTGTATCTTACACCCTCTGCTGCTGCTATCCTTCGGATACTGACACCAGGATGTTCCTCCACGCGATTCAGGACCCGCTCCTCCACCTCAACAGTTCTGGCGCTGATTGGTCTACCACCATCTGAAACTCGCTTGTTCAATGATCCTGTACCACCAAGACGCTGGTCTGTTCTGTTATAGGTCTTCTTATCTGGCAGACAGCGATTCGGAAACCTTTTCGCATACAGACGTCTTGCTGCGGCCTCATTACATTCGGCAAGTCCATACATGAAATGCATGTCTGCCATTTCTCTGTTTAAACAAGCCTCCACTCTCACTTCAAATGCATACCATCACTGAATAGCACAAAAACTTAAGGTTTTTTTTTCACTGGACTGCACTTATTCACGGTAAGAAGTTACCAGTGATGTAGGTCTCGAGATCGGTCTCGGTCTCGAGACCGATCTCGAGACCCAATTTGCAGATCTCGATCTCGATCTCGGTCTCCGCTATTTAGATCTCAGTCTCGATCTCGGTCTCGACAGACGCGGTCTCGGTTTTTCTCCCCGAGACCTTTCGAGACCTCTCGAGACTGTATTGAAAAAATACATGTTATTGGCATACTCAATGTTTATGAAAGTTTGTAAAAGTAAGGGACTCTAGGTATTCACTAATCAGTCACCCTGTTTTGAGTTGCCACGTTTGTCTTGCGGGGGGGGGGGGGGGTTCTGGATTTTTTAGGTTAGTGCTACAACCCCCCCCCCCCCCCGCCCCCGTCAGATTAATTAAGAGTAACCACCAGGCACTGCAAGCAGTTAATCGACAAGCTGACCGAAGGAATTATTCGTCGCTTTATTAAAGGGGTATTCGTCACATGCAAGATGGCTGAAAAGGACGGTGCTGATGAAGTCCCTTGCCATTTGCCAATAGCATCTATCCAATTGCAACATTACTTGACCCACAGTTTGGTCTACAGTGGGTGGACATTGAAGTACGAGCTGATAAAGATATTAAAGTAGAACTTAAAGAGGAAATAAAAGGTATGTTATAATTTCATAATAAATTTTGAAAATTATCGCAGAATTCATTATACCGATATATTTTTTATCATTAAAATTCATTATAGATCTCTTTGGGCTGAGTGGATGTTGAATTAATGTCATATATATATTATTTAGACCTTATGCTAATTGCCATGCCTCTGTTTATAGTACCGATATGTCAATTTATTTTTCATAGAAATGGTGTTGGAAAAATGCTATACAGGAAACTCAAGCACGAAGAATGAGCAGATACAGAGAGACAGCGCTCATTCTCACAGCAGCGATGACGAAATAAAACAGAGTCAAACCAAAGTTCCGAGACTAATGGCAAAATATCAAAGCTATCGGTCCAAGCAGAAGAACGTTGAAACTGGGAAGATTTTGAACCGCAGGGAACAGTTGCGGCGGTACCTCTTAGAGATCGATGAATCTCATATTTTAGACAACTGCTCTCCAATAAAGTTTTGGCACCATAAAAGGGATAAATTCCCATCACTGGCCAATATTGCCATGACTGTTTTAACAGTGCCTGCCTTTCGTGCTCCAATTGAGCGTGTATTTAGCCATGGAGGCATAATAATGAGGCCCCACAGAAGTCGAACTTCAGCAGATCTTCTGAGCATGCTGATGTTCCTTAAATGTAATGAGCACCTATCATGCTTTAAATAAATGCACAAGTCAAACTGGGTAGTGGGCACGTTCATTAAACCTTCTGTAACAGATATAAAAGAAGTAAATAAATATAAAGTACGTGTATATATATATATTCATTTGTTAATTTATAGGCTACACGTTTTGCATTCAACACACTACATCTGAGAAAGTAGTTATTAGTTTATTAATATACTTAACATAGTCTAATTTCCATAGTAGTGTAAAACAAATTGAAAGGGCATGAGCTTGGTCTCGATCTCGGTCTCGAATTTTAAGGGTCTCGATCTCGGAAGGTAGATCTCGATCTCGAACCTTTGATCTCGGTCTCGATCTTGGTCTCACAGGATCAGGTCTCGGTCTCGGTCTCAGTCTCGGACTTGGTGGTCTCGACTACATCACTGGAAGTTACGAATACGAACAGTGAAACACCGCGATGCACCTCTAACTGACTGATAGCTTTACACTCAACGATATTGAAACATGTCATAGAGTGTACGAAACATTACAATCGGCAAGGCCATACATGAAATAAGTCTCGTACACACTCACAAACAGAGCCAGATTTAGACGTGTGGAGTAGGGCGGATCGAAAATGAGGTTTTTAAACTTTTTTCGAAATTCAAATATGGCTAGTGCGGAATATATGTGGGTGCTATAGATAATGACTGTGCATAAATATTAGTCCTGCGAAATTATATCTTCAGGTGCCACAAAGCCGTCGAAAAAAGTGAAATATAATGATTTTCTTATATTCTCATTAGTACAATAACTGAAACTTACTTGTTATTATTATATATTAAGTGTTCCAATTACCAAAATAGTTACTGAATTACGCAGCTCTTAGTTTATTTAGATCAATGTTCTTTTGATTAATGATCTAAATAATCCAGAACTCACCACGAGGAGGTGGCTGCGTGTCGAGCTCCACCCATGCCCTCTCAACCACCCATCCTTGCGCATGTTTTTTTCTATTAACGTTTTATTTAAACTTTATATTCAGCTTTACTTTCGAATGATGGCATTTTTTTACGTGACTGAAGTGTTGATCTTATGAAACCATCTCGCGCGTTCAATCCAAATACTTTTGATGATGCTTCAGTCACTAATTTTACCATTCTTTCTACTACTTGTGTATGACAAGGGAATTTCTCGAATGGAGGGGTACTCTTGTTTTCTATGAATTCTTCAATCTCATTTTCTGTCAGGTGTCTTGTCACAGGTGGTTCAGTGACAATGCATTTTTGCCAATTAATTAAATCAGTATAATCAGTAGCTTCAAATTGAATAACAGGTACTGTGAAACGCCTCACAACTTTTTCCTTGTTTGTTTGCCTTGCTTTCTTTATTCGCCTCCACGCTAATTCTCTTATGGCGCTGCGGTCACCATGAATCATTGATGCTAGAATATTTTCTGGATTTGCAAAAAATGCATTTCTTTGTATGACAGGGTTTACAATATCCTTTACTTCGTCATTCAGTGTTCTTGTTAGTTCAATAGTTTTGAAAACATGTTTTGAGCCATTGACAAAAGACGTACTTTGCTTAATAGAAAACCACATTGGGATGTAGACCTTCATTATAAAAGAAGCAATGTTCATGAGGTTCTCAGATGGACTTACAGTTGAAACGTATAGACGAAGCAAACGATTTGCTGTAGTCAGCCATCGTGAATGTGCCATTTTGCCTGGACTACGATGAGCAAGATCTGGAGAGCAATATCCCTTTGTTATGGCCTGATGAATATCAATTAGATATTTTTGGTCGGTGCTAAGATCTTCACAGTCTACAGTTGGTTCCTCAGCATCAATCCTTTCAAACTCGACAATAGGAAGACTCTCACAGTTCTCTAATTCCCTGCCAATAGGACCGGTGAATCCGCGGGGGCCAGATGTTTTTCCATCCAGCTTTGCAACTAAATGGCGTAATGGCAATTCATTGGCATGGAGCTGGCACACTAAATGTTGAACTGGCTTCTTCAGCTTCAATTCTATAAGCCTTATAACGCCTCCCTTTTCTCCAGTGTTGACTGCTGCACCATCGCATCCAATGGCAACAAGGTTTTCCAGGTTCATGTCATTATTTCCAATATACTCAAACATTCCTTTACATATTTCTTCAGCTGATCCAGAATTCACAGAATAATGGCCCAAATAATCTGAACCAGGTTCTCTCACTAAAGTGATATGTTCTTCTGTTACCTTCTTCTGATATACTTTGGACTCTTTTTTTTCTTGGAAGAGTGTAGAATCTTTTCGACCATCAAAATAGATTCCTCTGATTGGGACCTGATTTTGATCTTTCATAATTTCTGATCTCTTCTTTTGTCTTTCTCTTCTGATTTTACTCCTATCCACTACTTCAGATGTATTGTCAATAGAAACTTCTCCAATATCTTGCAATACTGCACTAACAATGAATGCTGCAGCTCGATCTGAAACTGCAGTCCTGTCACAAGCAGTAGCCACTGAAGGTAGATTTGTAGTTTTCCTTTTCTTGAATAATTGTTCTTCAGGTTGTTCGAGCTTTCTCTTCGAGCTAACTGGCTCTGGAAATGTATCGTCTGATATTTCGCCAGATTCACTTTCACTATTTGATGTCGATGATGATAATTCAACATTTGTATCCTGCAATTTCTCCTGTGAAGATTCTTTGGTGAGCCTCACAGCTTCTTTTTGCTTTCTTAGCAACGTAGATGCTTTTTTCTTTGAGAGTGTAATATCTACTCTATCAATAAACAGTTTTCTTTCACTCCTTTGATCTAAGAGGAACGTCACTTCTTCCTTTGGAACCGTTTTTTCTTTGGGACAAGAACATTGTGTTAGTACTTTGCACTTGCACGCTGCAATGTCAAAAAGTTTCGTGTGTGCTTCTTTTTGAACATATCAATCTTTGCTTTGTAAGCTTCAGAATTTTTTCTGCTTTGGTATGGCTTCATAATGACACGATACTTTTCGTGGTAGCTTCTGAACATTGTTTCAATTCGCCTGTCTGACAGAATTGGGACGGAAGCACTTTCCCAAATTGTTTTCAATTTATCAACAACTTGTTCTAATATTTGAGATATTGAAGGATCTTTATTAGTATTCTGTTTCAAATCGTTTCTTACAAACAAGTAATATTTAAAAACTCCTTCGTATGTAGGAAGATTCCTGTGCCACAAATCTTCCCCCATACCAAACATGGGGCACTCAGTTGAGGCCCTGGTTGATTTTGCACAAACTCGAGACATTTTGAAAGTATACAAATCTGAAAAAGAAAGAGCTAATATCAATTATACGTTAATTTCAGTTAATAGTACATGGCAAACTTAGGGCAACACAATACAGAAATGCAAAATATATAAGAAATATAGTTTAGACTATCTGAGTAACGCCAACAACAGAACACCCACCTGCTACGAGAGCGACAGCTACACTGAACCGAGGTACTCACGTGACAGCTGAGTGAGCTGACTATAGAAAACTGTTTTTAGAGAATAGAAACTTTTTTAAAGGTTGACTGAGCTATTTTTATACAAGTGTGAATAAATTCTTGTCTATTGTGCATCGTGGACTCTTCTGTAATTATTGGTTAAAATCGGCTTTTTTTCAATTTTTTTCAATATTGAAGGTCATTGTGGCACCTGAAGATATTAATGTTATGATTTTAAATTTATATCAGCTTATTTCCTCACTACTCCACACATTTTCCACACTAGCCAATTTGAAAATTCGAAAACTGAGTTTTTCACTCCGCCCTAGTGTGGAGGCCCTGGGCAGCCTCCATGTGGAGGCCCCCCTACCTTAGGGGAAGACATAATTGAAGTCATCCATAAGATTCATAATATAATTAACATACATACACTTTCAAAACATCGTGCACTCTTGTGTCTGTCCATTCCACTCATTTCTGCAAAAAATGAAAGCCTCGGGTTACTCGGGTATTCCATTATAGTGAGAGTAGGCCTAAAAGAGTAATAAAAACAAAATAATAATCAGTACACAACAAATAGTAATTGGTAAAATTTTATGTACTACAGTGGTATTGGATGCGCGTGTTTTTTTGTTGATCATCTATCGGGTTTTTCTAGTTTCGGGTTTTTTCTATTTTGATAATGGCTTGTCAATATGTGGAGGCCCCCAAGATGTGGAGGCCCGTGGGCAGCTGCCCACTTTGCCCACTCCTAAATCCGGCCCTGCTCACAAACATTATCAGCAAGCAGTGTTTGTAAACAGTTTGCGGGAAGAATTGCTGGAACACAAAACGGGCTGTAACTTGGAAACAAAGCGATTTCGGGAATATGTTTATATAAACTTTTTTCATTGTTTTCAGGTCTTGAATCCATCCTGAAAGTGCGTTGCACATGTTATGAAACACCCTGTGTATATATATATATACACAGTATATGTGTGTGTGTGTGTGTGTGTGTATTTAGTTCCACACTTGTTTTTATAAAAGTTTTTGTTTATTTCTTCATTTTTAAAACTACGATAGAACTGAACTGACGTACCTCGTATTAACTCTCTCTCTCTCTCTCTCTGTTTGTAGTTTTTTAATCTCCTTCGTAACAATTTAAGAATAACTAATGAAGACTAACTCATAACTCATTTTAAATGGAAACGTGCAAAAACTTTTAACTTCATTGCCAAAACTCTTAATAGCGTGAAATTGTCACCGACCCCGAGGTAAGAAGTCTCGGAGACGAAGAAAAGACCAATATATATAGCCGTAATTTACCAAGCCATCTTGACTATCTTCTCTTCTGGAAGTAACCAATTTGTTTATTCAAAAAATCAGGTTGTTTTCACGATGTAAATAGGAATTCTCGTTTTGTTTACATTTGGTTTTTGTTGTTGAATATATTCTCATTTAGGTTAATTACTTATTTTTATATAATGCAATGTGTTGTTATGTGTACTATTTAAATTAGCTACTTATATTTACATTCCTCATTATATATATATATATATATATATATATCAGTGGCGTGCTGTGATTTTTCGTCAAGGGGAAGCAATTCAAGCAAAAACAACAGAGATTATATAAAATAAAAATAAAACTTTAAAATACTCGTATATAATAAAAACAAAACACATATAATCATCTACTTACTTTACTTATAGGTTAATTCTATTCTTTCTTTTTTATTAAATATATCTATTATTTCTTCGTAAAAGGCATCGGTTTTCATATCCTTAAGAAGCTTTTTCTCAATTGAGATTAAAGCTAAACTTGCAAGCCTTTCTTACCCTTGCGCATTTCTAGCGTAGTTATGTATTCGCTTTAAATGAGAGAATGACAGCAGACAGCACGTAAAGTTGCCAGATATTTCAAGAAAATTAACTATAAGATCTGGACAGCGATTTCTAAATTGCTTCCTTTTTGACATAGGGAAGGATAAAATATATATTCTTTTTCGCTTAACATGGCCATGGAATTTTTTAGTAGAAAAACTATATATGAAACTTGTTGTATTCAATAAATACTACATTATTAAACATTAAATGAGTTTTTAGAATGGAAAAAAACAATTTGTAACAGTAAAAAAAAAGCGAAAGTCATTGGGAAAAAGGATGCATTTCGTCAATTGTTGTCCAACTCGAGATTTTTTGCGTCGGCTTTCTTAAAGGTTTTTGCACGAACGGCAACCAATGTATATAGTACTATGTATCCACCTGATTACCAATCAAATGCTATAAATTAGTATATTATAATAAAATGATTTTGTACAAATTATTAACATATTGAACTGTTTAAACTTTAAAGTATAATACAGCATTTTCTTCTTTCTTTGAATAGGGAAGCATTGCTTCCCTTACTTCCATGAACCGCACGCCACTGATATATATATATAATATATATAATATATTATATAATTAAGAATGAAACAATGGGACAAATATATAAATTCTAATACACCCTTTTCTTAACTCAAAATTATAATGAACTCCAGTAATTATGATTTTTTTTTTTTAATCTATCCATCATTATACTGTACGTATACTAATAATAATTAATAGTTTCCTATTTTTTTTTTACTAATTATATAATGCTTTCAACGTACGCTTCATTATTTCGAATTTCTGTATAATGAAATGCTCTCATTGTAAATATACAATTAATTAGTTTATCTTCAATAATTATAATTGTAGTTATTAGCGAAATTATCGATTATTTCACGTAAGATGTATTAAATATGTTGGATCAAGTAAAGATAAGCACCCCCAGCCTTCTTTAATTAGCCTTATAAGGCTAACTAACGAAAATATCACGACCTAACCTAACCAATCGTCAAGGGCGTACAGTTGACTTAACGATTGGTTAGGTTAGGTCGTGATATTTTCATTAGTTAGCCTTATAAGGCTCATTAAAGAAGGCTGGGGGTGCTTATCTTTACTTGATCCAATATGTTAAACCAATCATTTTTGACTAATGCATGCGAGTTGCTTTTAAAAGCAAAGATAGGAATTCATATGAAGTAAATAACAAATCTGTTGAATCTTAATTTTAAATATATACAGGGTGCGTATAAAATAACGCGAGTGAAGTGACAAATCGATTTGAATTATATTAACGCGAGTGATTTGTCTCTTTCACTCGCGTTACTTTATACACACACACACCCTGTATATAATTTTAAATATGTATAATATATAAACTATGAAAATTTACGTTGTTTGATGAAAATAAACACTTAATAATTAATCAGCCCAAAATAGGACTTGCATACAAGTTTTCATCGTTAAGTTATGCTTAAACACGATACAGTTTCGGAAGAAATCGCCTGCAAATATAAACTTCCTTAAAACAAGCATAAATATTTACCAATTGGTAATGACTAGGTTTAGTTTTTTAAAGTTTATTAGTCACCCCCTCCCAAAAATTAAATATCCAAAGAAAAATTTTTAAGTTTTTAATTTTTTCTAGACGAATTTTCTTCCGAAACTGTACAGTACATTATTTGTTAAAGCGAGCTCATAATCGACAAAAAATTCCCAACAAAACAAACCCTTTTATAACTTTCAATTCGACAGACAGTATTCAAAACAGTCAGTCTGCGAAACACAATACTGTTTTAGGTGGTTTAACCTCCTCCGAAACATCTAAGGTCACGTGACGGAGTGAACCTACACCTTTATACGTGGAATCCGAATCATTCTGAAGGTCGCTGCTACACCACATGAACACCACAAATGACCCACCCACAAATTCGCGGACGACGGTCACCCATCCAATTACTGAACAGAACCAAGTCGCTCAACCTCGCTGATCTAATGGGAAGGGGTGTTGCCTGCGAAAATATCATTTATTTACATAAGGACGAATGAAATAAATCTTATTCCATTCCAATTCAAAATCGAAGCGGATTTAAATGGGATACGTTAGGAAACTGGAATTAAATGGAATATATATATATATATATATATATTTTTTTTTTCCATATCCCAGTCTGATATAACGTATCCCATTTAAATTCGCTTCGATTTTGAATTGGAATGGAATAGGATTTATTTTATTCTACCCTTTATGTAAATAAATAATTTGATTTGTTTCACAGGCGACGTGGCTACGTCAGACCACCGCTTTCCATTAGATCAAATGCAACACGATATAATACTCGTATTATAGTGAACGCTTTTCTAGCGAAATATACAAGTAAGATGGAATTCACAAGTGCTATATTTAGGCGATAATGTTCAATTTGGTTGTATGCCATTTCCAGCCAGATAGGTAAGTTTAGATGATACGTTAGGCTTGGGTAGGTATTATATGTGATTATATCCATTACTCTGTTACTGAAATAAGATCAAACAATTATTGACATCGGTTCATAAAGGTTAGACGGAATCTATGGATCGAATGCACTGGAATTAAATCGAATGAGTCTAACTGAATTTTGTTCCGGTTACATCCTATATGTAGATATTAATTTGCAATATCTGCTCTTCAAAACTTAAGAAAAGGTGTGCCGCAAGGTTTTGTCTTGGGTTTACTGCAATTTTTATTGTATATAAAAATGATCAACGACAACGTACAAAAGTACTTGAGTTTATACCATATGCAGACGGTTCCACATTGCCTTTTTCCAAGAAAGATCTTAAGTCACACGCTCTCAGTAATGAATTTACTAAAGTTTTGATTTATTTATATTGACGATCTCAAACAAATTTCATTTAATTCACTAAAAACAAATTTCATAAATTGTATTTAGACAAAATAAATACTGTAAAAAGAGTGAATGTCGGATCTCTTATGCTGAAAAAATTAAGAGAGTTTACAGACTAACAAAACTATTTTGAACAAATGTTTCATAGACACTCGCTATGGAAAATTTCAAATTAGGTATTGTTTTGTTAAAAGATATACGAGAGGGGCTGTATTAATATCTCAGCTTCGTGGCTATACTTCATTAATAAATACTGTATATGCCAAGCAAACTCTCGTTTCTCCTCTTTATTTACAATTCACTGATCTGAGGCTACTGTGCAGATATTACGTTAGGGTGACCAGAGGTGCGGTATTAAACCGGACAGTCCTCTTTTTTATGATGGAAGAAAGTATGAAAAACGAAGAAAAAATCAGATTTCATCAAATAAACGTAAGTTAAAATATTGTTTCGTTTATCATTTCGTTATAAAATTGCGTAGGTATTACAGTAAATTTATTTAAAAAAAAAAACATTTACATCGAATTAAAAAATTTTCATAAATGCGTCCTCTTTTTCAATGTTTGCCTAATGGCCACCCTAGTCCCTATATTACCTGGAACATGTTTCGTTGTTGTTTGAAATAAACCATGATAAGCTGATGCTGCGGAACGTCATGCTCAAACGAGGGCCGCATCGTGGCCACGTCGGAATGCCACTTCTCGTAAAATTAGTAAGGCTAAGCGACGTTAGGTCTGTTCAGTAGTTCGATGGGTGTTCGTCCACCTTCAGATAATGTAAAGATTCGCGTAGATGGTTCGGATCCCTCGTAAAGTTGTATAGGTCCTCTCCGTTACGTGACCTTTACCGTTTCGAAGAAAGTTACGCAACCCCAAATATCTTATTAGTATTAATATTCGTAGTGAAAAAAACTTTCTTTGTTCAAGGCGTTAAAACTTAGACTAAAAATCTTATTTTAAAGAGATTCATACAAAACCTCATTATCAAATGCTTGATGAACAAAATTTTTAATTTACCCCTAAAAGTTAATAGAAAACCTAAAGTTATCCACTCCTTTTCGGAGCCTAGAAATAAACAATGTTTTTCCTCAATTTGGACAGTTTTGAAAGACAGTTAAAATCTGGATCTGCAAAAATATTAAAATTCCTTTTTTTCCTACAAAAGTAATCTACGTACAGTTTTGGAAAAAAAAAATGTCGCCGGAAAACATTAAATTTCCGAAACAGAGTGATAATGTGGTATAGTGAAAGATTAAATTTTAATTATCTGTAACTCATTTCTGTGTGAAGAGGTTTTTTCTGTTAAATATTACTGAAATTATCTGTAATAATATAATAATTAATTTTCGAACTTAATCTGTACGAATGAAAAACTTAATTTAGACCCAAAATATGATAAATTCTGTACAAAACTGTTTGCTCATGTTCCATATTACACACACACACACACACACACATGGGAGCACCTCCGCATAAGCGAGGTACTGACTTTTTTTTAAGTCTGTATGCTGTATCTAAAAAGTTAATTAATCAAACTAATTTAACCTAACCTAACCGAATTGCCATCGAACTGAGAAGGGTATGAGAAGTGTTTCGGACGCAGTTGAGGGCTCGAACGGTGTTTTCTGTTAAGTCATTAAACAGTTAGGTCTAGCCTAATTTAACCAAACCTTAACTAACCTAACCTAAGCAGGACCAACATATCTTTTTCGACATTAAAAAAATTCTAGATTTTTCTATATAAATTTTTAATGTTTTCAGGTACCAAAAGTGTTACCTCACAAAAAATTACCCCAGAACACCTATGTATTATTACACAGTCGACCTCACCTATGCTGCCCAGTCACCTACACACACACACACACACACACACACACACACACACACGGTCAACTCTGGAACAATCTTCCTCAATCCATCTTTTCCCCTGCCTATGACCTCCACCCTTTCAAACGCAGAATGTCTGGACATCTTCAAAACCCTGAACCTTGATTTTGGTTCTCTTCTTCTTCTGTGTGTAGGGGGGGGGGCGCCGCTTTTGTGGGTATTCGCCCTTGGCCCCTCTTTCCTACAGAAAAAAAAATATATATTGTTTCACCTTTTATGAGAATATCTGGTTTACCAAAGAAGTGAATGACAAAATACATAACTTTTGATGTATTTAAGCTCTCATCTTTGTTTAAAAAAACGAAACTCATTATATACAGCTGAAGCATTTCCCCTCCCTACTTTCTGTTTTCAGCTCCCTCCTTAGCATGTTCTATCTCCACCTCCCCCATAATAATAATAATAATCTTGCTTTCATTCCAGATCCCTTATATCTTTAATTTCCAACAAATGTTAATTTAGAATATATATATATATATATATATATATATATATATATATATATATATATATGTGTGTGTGTGTGTGTGTGTGTGAAATATTGCAAGCATTAATTATTGTCATACTTTGAGGAAGTCACACCTTAATTTCTATGTAATTAAAAGAAAACATACCCAAAGAAGGGCAAACATATTTAAAATGTCATCGCTGCATACAGTTGAGGGTGAAAATTCTATTCTTAATTCAAATAAGAATGAAAAAGTAAGAAATTATTTTGCAAATAATTGTGTGTATATATATATATATATTTTGATTGGGGTTGTTTAACCTCTTTCGCAACATCTAAGGTCATATGACGGAGGGGACCTACAGCTTTACGTGAGATCCGAACCACGGGTTGCTACATAATCTGGGGGCGGAGGACGGTCTCCCATCCAACTACTACCTAGACCCAATGTCGCTTAACTTCGCTGATCTCCGGGAAACGGTGTTACGACATTGGCCACGATGTAGCCCATACACCCAAAGACCTAAGACCTAAGGGACACGAATGGTGTTGCAGTGGACATCTTCAAAAGAAGATTAGACATCTGGCTCAGAACAATCCCCGATGAGCCGAGCGTATTTGGCTATGTGAGGTGGAGTGTACAAGAAACCAACTCACTACTTCACCAGGCTAACTCGAGAGGAGAGACGACAAGCTTGACCTTCGTGAAATGAGGAATGATCGCGCGGAACCTTTGAAAGGTGTGTATATATATATATATATTATATATATATATATGTGTGTGTGTGTGTGTGTGTGTGTGTGTGTGTGTGTGTATATATATATAAATAAAGTTAATTATAGTAGTTAAAATTTAAGTTTCGTGAAATAAAAATGTGTCTCTCGGTTGTATATTATTTGAAAGTGTCTTTAATGGGATGGTTAGAATGGCCATTAAGGGATTTATTATTAAGTTTAATACAGGCCGTGAGAATACATAAAATTTTACAGGTTTTTATTGAGTTCAAAACCACACACACACACACACACACACACACACACACACACACACACACGGTAGCCATAATTTGAGTCTTTGTCTTGAAGCAGTTTAGGAAAATAAATTAATAAAAGATTCATTTCTCCCAAAGTTTAAAGAGGAACTAATTTATGTTCCCCAGAAAGATGGATGACGATCAGTATTTATCATAAACAGATGACATCTTTCCATCATTATGTACGCAGTTATGGCATTTCAATCTCTCTCTACCCCATTATTGGAGCGGTATATAACCTTCCGTCATCGAAGATATACCCACGCAGAAAAATAACTTCTTTTTTGAAGGGGGGGTGGAGCCTTGTTGCTCATGAAAATTGAAGTTGAAATTAAGGAAAAGACCGGAAGATCGTGACACCGAGATGATGTTGTACAAACTGATGTTTACTTATAATTAAAAGATGTTTTCTATGTAATTATAATGAAAAATAGTTACGAAATTTAGATGCCTTTTTCTTATTTTTATTTTTTAAAAATTAGGATTAAAGTAATGTTTCCGAGTCGAGTTATAACAACGCTTAACCTTATGAAATAACCTTTTTAGTAAAACAATAATTATTTCTTCGACTCTCTCTCTCTCTCTCTCTCTCTCTCTCTCTCTCTCTCTCTCTCTCTATATATATATATATATATATATATATATATATATATATAATGAGATGAATTTCACAATTAAACACGTGAAATGAATGAATGATATAAACTCACAAGGAAAAAGAAAAAAATTCCAAGGCTTTTCGTGTATTCAGAAGTACACCTAGTCAGGGAGTTGTACTTCTGAATACACGAAAGGCCTTGCAATAAATTTTCTTTTTCCTTGTGGGTTTGCATTATATATATATATATATATATATATATATATATATATATATATATATATATAATTGAAGTGTTTCGAGGTCTGTATATTATAATTAGTATCATGTTTAACTTTTCAACTGTAGTTGCTACTAATGTAATTTCTGCCATATGTTTTCCTGTGTATGAAGAGCACATCCTCCTTCTCGTCTTACTGTTCTGTCGGTTCGAATTATGTTATAGTTGTGAATTTGTATTTCATTTTTGTCGATTACAAAAATCAGAGTCTTCACAGTTCGTCTGACAGTCCTTTAGATGAGTTTCTGTGAGACACGTAAAGTTTGCTCTTGTTTATTGCGAGAGTCCTTTCAGGTAATATGACTTTGTCGAGGGAATGGTTTTATTTCAGGCCCTGTACGTTGGCTACGATAATTTTTTATTTTCATTTTCAATTCCTGTTTACGTAGTTCAGATTCGTAATACCTTGGTCAGTTTCGTTGTTGGTATGTTTTAGTAAATGCTGTTCCGATATCGCGTGTAATTTCCTTCCGCATTTATTTTGTTCGGATCTCGGATTTGCATTTGTCGACTTCGTATTTGTTGAATGATATTTAGTAACTGAATAGTGTTGGCTACGTCTCAAAAAATTGGTTACTCTGTTTGTTGATGGTTTAGGCTGCTCAGTTATCGTGTTCCTTTGAGGGTGGTGGTGGTGGTAACGGCATTTCTGCCCATACTCGCATCTCCCGTATCTTGCGTAAGTTTTGCGGATCCATACTAAAGTGGTGAAACTCGCAATTTTCCAAATTCTCAATTTCCTTTTTTGTAATGGAAGTTGCATAAAGTGGGGTGTGCATAAATGCGGTGCTCGTCCCTGTATCTGCAATGACCTTTTGCATAATATTTGGGTACGATATCCTCTACCTTTTTCGTCTTTACCGTCTTTTTGTCATTATCTTTATTTAGTGACTTCACCGCACCACGGTTTGTGTTTTTTTTTTATTTCTTCTTCAATGATGTCTTCCTCTCGCGTTATTTTCATTTTATTTCTTTTCTCGTCCACACCATTTTCCTTCGGGATATTCTGGTCATATTTTCCTCCCATTATTCTCTCCTTCTCTATCGTATTCGTATTTTCCATTGCTTTAAATACCGTGAACGAGTTGACACTCCGTACGAGTACAGTACACGAGTCACGTAGAGATTTGACGCCCATAATCTGTTTTGCGTTCGACACGAGAGACATTTTCCCGTCGTCCCAGTTCATACAGTTATTAAGAGTCACGTATTTCTGATCAAAGTCACAACCTAATCGCTTCATTTTCAGTTGTCGCTAAATTGTATAAATTACAAAAATGGGCCATTCGAACCTATGGCTATTTTATATATACAGTATATTACTGTAAGCTTTCAATAAAATGAAACTTAAGTCAAATGACCGTTTCTCCGTTTACTTCAAAACTTTTCTTCGGTAACTATTTCGACTGAATATATATTTTAGCTTGTGATACTTTTTTACCTGCTTAAACTGTACTGCAAATTACATTCAATGAATATATTTTAGCTTGTGATACTTTTTTACCTGCTTAAACTGTACTGCAAATTACATTCAATAAATTCCACTTAAAAACTTATATTCACGAATTCACTCATACTTTATACACTTTCGGATGCGGCTAGAATAAATCTCCGAGATGCTATTCCTCTCTAGTTAGTGACATGGTTTACCTGCAACATAATAAAAATATATATTATAAATCCCTATGGGTCCAGACTTACGGGACACCCTGTATATATATATATCAGACTCGTAGCCAGGACTTCTCAAGTGGGGGAGATCGAAATTGTAGAAAAGCGGACCTTTTGGTGCAACGACCTAGTCACTACGGAGGGGGGTCCGCTTTTCTACAATTTCGATCTCCCCCACTTGAGAAGTCCTGGCTACGAGTCTGATATATATATATATATATATATACAGGGTGTCCCGTAAGTCTGGACCCATAGGGATTTATAATATATTTTTTTATTATGTTGCAGGTAAACCATGTCACTGACTAGAGAGGAGAGAGTTCAAGTTATTTTGCTGGTCGGGACCCGCAGTCACCGGGAAGTGGCCGAAGAATTCAACAATATGCATCCAGACCGCGCACCAATCACACACAGATGTGTTGGCAAGTTGATAGCCAAATTTAAGGAAACTGGATCCGTAGCTGACAAGCCTCGCAGAGGACCTTCAAGGACTGTTACGGAAGACGAAACCAGTACCAATGTGTTGGCTAGCTTCGCTGTCAGTCCCAAGAAGTCACTTCGACGCATATCCAGCGAAACTGGGACTATTTTGTAATTTTATTAATTTTGCCCTATGGGTCCAGACTTACGGGACACCCTGTGTGTATATATATATATATATATAATATATATATATATATATATACTGTATATATATATTATATATATATTTCAGTACAGAGAATAGGATATTCTTTCATATAAATTTCTTGAAAAAAAATTACGATTAACTGTACCATATTCCCTTTTCTTAATAAGAAATTTATTTGCATCATAAGTTACTCTTCATTTAATCTAAAATGATTTTCTTTTAAGCTTTTCGTCGTGTACGTAAATATATATATATATATATATATATATATATATATATATGGCAGATAAAATTGCATAAAACCGGTTTCTGAATCGTAATTTTAATTCTCTAAATTGGATTGCGAATGGAAATATCGTCATTTTATTTTTACCTATTTTTAAATGAAATTATTCTTTATCGGATAATTAATTAGTTATCGATTAACCAAAAATAAAATAAACGTTTAATTTGTTTATCTTATCCGAAAATTTATTCGTAAATTATTATTTTTATGCATAAAATGAATTTATAAGTAAGTGATGCAATATATATATATATATATATATATATTGGGAAGACATTTAAAGCCATTATAAATAGTTTGTGGACAGTAGTTTTATATCTTACGGTTTGTGTGTTGTATATCTTCGGTTTCTCTTATTAAAAACTGGAAATTATATCTTTTAAGAATTTATTTACGATTTAATGATATTTAAAATAATTAAAGACGTTTTATAAATTAAGAAATCTTAAAGAAAAATGTTAAACTTAAAATACAGGAGAGTTAAAATACATTTTTATATCATTTAATTTGTATACAAGACATTGTTCCAATAAACAGTTATGCTCGTTGTTTGGCATATGGTTAGAGAGAGAGAGAGAGAGAAAATGTTTTAGGGAAGTAAAAATTAGAATTCAAAAGATGTCTTTTTGTTTAATTATTTTTGCTTCCTTACTTGAGTTCTGAATTCTGTTTTTTTCTCAAACGAAAATTGCAGTAAGAAAGTTTTTAAACTCTCTCTCTCTCTCTCTCTCTCTCTCTCTCTCTCTCTCTCTCTCTCTCTCTCTATATATATATATATATATATATATATATCAGACATGGAATTGATTATGAATATAATCACATAATCACATGATTACGCTGAAATCATAGTCATAATCTACAGTATTCAACTATTTTTGAAATGCCATAATCATAATTATAATCTAATCAACTATTCTGAAATGCCATAATCATAATCAAATCATAATCAACATTAGAAAATGCTATAATCAATGGCAGTTATTGATTTGATTTGAATTTTAGTTAATTTCTGGAAATACTGCTCGTCAGTCGCTTCTCAGTGCTTTGAGACAGACCGTAGCATACACGTTACCATTGCCGGAAAGCCAGTCTGCTAGTAATGGGAAAATCGTCTGTTTCGGAACTCAATATCATGTACACCTAATGATATTATTGAGATGAGAGTGTGCCATATACTGATGGTTTCCTGGTTATTCATTGTAGATTGTACATTTATAATTCAAAATGAAATAAGGTGAATTTGATTAGTGATTTCTTATTTTTTAAATCAACACAACCTCGCGGAGGTTCCTCTTATTAAAGTAGTTTATTTTTTTTAATTATTCTAGCAGTAATAGAAAACTGGATAGAAAAGCATAATGCTCTTCGCTCCTTCCCCGCCAGAGTCAGGTACGAAAACAGGTTGAAGAAAATACCTTGAATCTGGAAAAGTAAGCAAGGAAGTTTTACAGGAAAGAGAAGAACATAATTATAAACTAGCTCGACAATTACTTTATGCACACAAAGAAATCGTACACTAGAGAGCATGGCTGTAAAAACTAACGTAATAATATATTTGTTCTAATCGTATATGAACTACTTGGTATCGTCACAAAATCCTCGAACACATGTCTATTCCATTGAGCATCTTGAAAACTTGAATAAGTTGACCACGCAACCTCCTGGTCTTTAAAACAAACAGATTTAACCGTAGATGGACAGAATTTTCTGTAAAGTTATAAATGCGTGTATATAAAAGGTTATAAATTTATAACAGTTATTCATATAGGGTGAAGCGCTCTAATCTACGTTCATAGTTTTAAAGTCTCATTGAAGGGATCATTTTTGTGGCCCTTGCTTATACCCTTTCCAACCTTTTTATATCCTTCGTAAGGGACAGAGACCAAAACTGTAAACAATACTCGGACCTTTTCCAGTTTGTGTACCGTTTTTCATATAATTTATTTTTGATTGGTCATACAACCGCCGTCGATTATAACAACTTTTTAAGAGAGGTAAGTTCTTGATAACCTAACGTAACCTAACCTAACCTTCTGTTTTACTCTATGCTGTGCCTAACAGAAGCAAAGAAACACTAGAAAGTTGCATAAAAGCCAACATTGTAGAAAACGGTACATAAACTGGAAAACGTCCCAATACTCGAGTTGAAGTCTAACTAGTGAATTGTAAAGAGACCTTACAATCTCATTGTTTCTAAATTGAAACTTTTAATATAACTTAATATTTTTAAAGCACTCTTTTTTTTTTATTTCTGCACAGTGCTTTTACGGTTTGAGATCATTCCGAATATAAACTCCTAAGTCTTTCTCTAGATCAGTCTCAGTGAAGTTCCTCCCGAAGAGAGAGTAATCGGTCTTCGGGTTCTTGTAACCTATGTGCATTCCCTTATATCTGTTCAAATTAAATGGCATCTGCCAAGTACCAGACCATTCGCCCAACCTATCAAGATCATTTTGAAGCGTTCTTACGCCCTCCTCATTGCCTACACTATTTTCTAATTTGGTATCATCTGCAAATTTAGAAATTGTACTTAGGAGTCCAACGTCTATATCGTTAATATAGATGATAAAAAATAAGGGACCCAGAACGGAGCCCTGTGGAACCCCCACTGGTGACGGGGGTCCATTCCGAAGCTACTCCATTTATTACCACTCTCTGCTTTCTGTCTCTTAACCAATCTTCAATCCAGTTGGAAACGAGTCCGGTAATTCCTAGTCCTCTAACTTTACTCATCAATCTCGCGTGAGGGACTCTGTCAAAGGCTTTTTCAAAGTCGAGATACACTATATCAATTGCCCTAGTTGCATCGTATAAAGTATACATATTATGGAAAAGTTCTAACAGGATTGTTGGACAAGATCTATGTCGCCTGAATCCATGTTGAAAATCAAAAATTAAATTGTTTGATTGGCGGTGATACACAATACGTTCTGTAGCCTCGTTTGGACCATCGGGTCTGTTGCTGTTTGGTGTCCTTTGTATTCCTTTGTAATAGTGGATTCCAACAGCTTGTTGACAATTGACGTTAAACTGATCGGGTGGTAATTACAAGAATTTTGCCTATCACCCTTTTTAAAGAGTGGTGTTACATTTGCTAATTTCCAGTCGGTTGAAACTTTCCGTAATTCGAATGATTGTTTGAATTTGGTTACTAAATCATCAACAATATTGTGATTAGCCTCTTTTAATACCCTTGGAAGAAATAAGTCAGGACTGGGTGATTTGTATTTATTCATCTTGTCAATAAGGTACAGCATCTAATTATTAGTTGCTGTACCTTATCTCTCTTAAAACTTATGGTCACCGTCATACGTAATCCGGGAATTTGGTACTTCAGTTAAGTCTTCTTCCGTAAAGACTGTAACGAAGAACTTGTTTGACGTATTAACTATATTTTTATCATTGAATTTCAGTACGCCATTTCAATCTTTCAATTTTTAATTGGTTTTCTGCTATTAACATAAGCAAAAAACTCTTTAGGTTAATTTTACAGATTGAGGTAACTCTAGCTTCTTCATCACGTTTAGCTGATCTAATTAAGGATTTAACCCTCCGGCGTGAGTTTATACTGTACAGGGTGTTTATAAAGTCCCTATCTATTTCAGTGAAAACGTAGCAAAAAGGGTAAAATTTAATACAGTATAATAGAAGCCATACATTTAATGAATACTTAAGCATATGATTCTACATGAGCACCATCAGTATCTCTACAGAGTTCGAATCTGTCAGCAGTATTGCGGAACACATTTTGGAGCATGACAGGGGTTATTTTCGTAACTGCTGTTACGATACGAGCACGTAAATCTTGCAGATCTGTAACCCTCGTTTGATAGACGTTTGATTTGATAAAGCCCCATGCAAAGAAATCCAACGACGTTAGATCAGGAGATCGAGCCGCCCAGGGTCTGTTGCCTCCACGTCCGATCCACCGATTTGGAAATCGTTCATTTAGGTACTCCCGAACAATGTTTGCGTAATGACAAGGTGCCCCATCTTGTTGAAAGACGACAGTGTTTGAAATGCCATCTGAATGAAGCTGGGACATTTACGCGCTCGTATCGTAGCAGCAGTTACAAAAATAACCCCTGTCATGGTCCAAAATGTGTTCCGCAATGCTGCTGACAGATTCAAACTCTGTAGAGATACTGATGGTGCTCATGTAGAATCATATGCTTAAGTATTCATTAAATGTATGCCTTCTATTATATTGTTATTGAATTAGACCCTTTTTGCTACGTTTTCACTGAAATAGATAGGAACTTTATAAACACCCTGTATAATTTTATGAATTAGTCTGGTTGGAATGGATTTAAATAGTTTGTAGGCGCTGTTTCTTTCGTAATAGCATTGCTAATTTCATTGCTGAACTATTTTGGCGTTTTGGTTGACAAGGAGGAAACTATTTTAGTGGGTACAAAAGTGTCTCGTAATATTCTAAATTGATCCCTTATATGAGCTCCAGGTGACATTAACACACTCCCTTATTAGAATTTCAAGAGTGTCTAAACTACTTCGGAAACTTTTAAAATTTGCTCTCGAGAAATCCAACCTTTTGTGCGTCTTTTCTCGAGTACTAATTGGAACCCTGAGGTCAAACCTAATCAAATTGGGATCGCTGTTACTCCAAGCTTCACCAGTATTCAGGTTAGAGACTAGGTCATCTTCGCTCGTGAATATGAGATCTAGTTTACTATTACCCCAAGTAGCCCCGTCAACCCATTGACTTAATAAATTATTATCTACAATTTCCAGTAGTCTTGAGCCCTCAGCATCAGCTGTTTTGTTTTCCCACTTTATATTACCGCAGTTAAATTTATCAAAAATTACACTGATCTTATTATTCATTAATCTGCTTAATTGATTATTATGCAAATTTATATCCTTATCGACGGGGTAGTGCGGTGGCCTATATATATATATATATATATACACACAGTACTAGAAATAGATGCGCTATTTTATTGTAAAAATTTAGTTGAATTCCAACATTTTATGAGCAGAAACAATATTACTATTTACAGGGTGCAGGAAGTCACGCCACCGTTTCTATATTTGTGAAACATTTTGTAACTTACCATTTCAAATTTTTCTATAAAGTTCCTTGAATCAAAATGAATCCAGATTCAGTTTTTCCTATGATGTCAAAGTTCTCAGTTTTGACTAGCACTATAAATTCCATTAGTTTGTTTCTAATTGACCTAGCGTTCAAAGTCACAATTTTAAGAGATTTAAGTTATTGTTTCTTCTATTTGACCTGAGAGAGAGAGAGAGAGAGAGAGACGAGCTAACAAGGTAGACAGACAGACAGACATATTGGGAAACAGACTGATTTATTATATTTACCTTTTATTCCTTTAACTTTATTCCGCTTGAAAAAATCCTAAACTTAAAACAAAGCTTTTTTATTGAATTAAGAGCAACGCAAAACAAGTGTAATTTCTTTGTTGAATGAACTACATTGCTTTTAAATTATTCCTGTTAGAAATTTTCTTGCTATGGAATCAGTCTCGTTTCGACTGTCGAAGGTGTTACGTGCGCGTCTCTCCGGAGTGACTGGTGAAAACGCTTGATTTTCTAAACGTGTTTGTACGATAATTTCAAACAGAAACTCAGGTGCTTTAAAAAAAAAAAACCTTGGTGTCTCAGCCAAAGATTTGTATAATTTGTGTTTTTAGCAAACAGTCCGAATAAATATATATTGTTTTTATATTGTTATTGGCCGTTATAGACTGCAGTGATTATTATGTCACCATTAACTATATAGACCAGATTGCAATTATTAGCCTAGTCACCCCAGGCCTATATTTTAGAAACTTACAATTTGTTTAAGTGTTATTTTAAAGCTTAAATTACGCCTAATTTAGTTACTTTTTTTTTGTGGAGGAATTTTAGTAGGCCTACGTTTGGCCCTGTTTAGTCTACAAATATATTTTTCAGACCTGTTTGCTGTTTAACTAAGTTAGGCCTAGGCCTAGACACAAAAATTTACGGTTGTCTACATTTAAATTTTAGAGTAGGCTTAAGTCTTTGATTAAATTAGGCCTAGGTCTTTTCCAGTTAAGTGTATATTACAGCTAATTTAAATTTGGGACCAGGCTATGACTTACAAATACATAAGGTAAGTAGGCTTCTATCCTAGATAATCTAATCTCATTAGACTAAGAGTAAAGTAATACTGTAGGCCTAACTTACATTAACGTACAGTAGGTAGGCCTAAAGTTTTCATGGTCAGCTATATTATATTATTGGTAATAATACTCTATAGGTAGTAGTAGTAGTCTGCTCAGCCAGTCTATTTTACTTTATAAAGCAACTTTAACTTTGACGCATTGCTTTAGGCTAACCGAAACAATCGAGGTCGACCATTTCATGCTCATTTTTTATGAGACGTGCAAGTAAGCCTACTCAGCAGTGCTTTCATAGAATTACTTTTTTGGTATGCCAAAATGAAAGGTTGAAAACTTCGTTATTTTACTTCCCATGCTGTACCCAGTAATCCTATAGACCTAAATAGCCTAATTACGTTACATAGGGACAAGAAGAAGCCACTCGTGCTTATCGGGTTATCCGAGTCAGATAAGCAATCGAAAAGTTATATTTTATACAAAGTGGCTCCGGAACCCGCGCGTGGGTTCTGCAGCCTACAGCTACAGGTTCCAGAGCCCATATACATGTAATAGCTACAGAACCCGCTAGACCAGCAAGAATTTCAAATTGTTCAAAGTGACTCCTTGGCCGGCATGCCGGCTAAAGATAGGGTCGCCAACTAAACTACATGGCCGGCATATATATATATATTTTTTTTTACGGTAGCTGTAAGTAATACATTTTTGGTAAAAGGTTCCTGAAGTTAATCGAAATCTACGTGAAAATTATTGACTGCCCCGGTTAGGTCAACTGTGTACGCCCTTGGATTGGATAGGTTAAGTCGTGATATTTTCCTTAGTTTAAACGAAAATATCACTACTTTAACTAATCATCAAGGGCGTACAGAACCTAACCAGGCATTCAGTTGACCTAACCTGGCATTCAATTAACCTACCCGGGCACTCAATTAACCTAACATAGTGTAGTGTGTCATGCATGGCACCTATATCGTTCATGTATATTATCTACTTCGTATTATTTACGATTGATAATATTAATTTATAGCCTCGCACTATTGAGTGTTTTTGTAATGCGGCTCTGGAACCTGCCCGCAGGTTCCGGAGCCACTTCATATTTTATAACAGAATTTTGCATAATATCAAGTTAGCTAATTATCGTTAAACTATTTAAAAAACTATTGAAGTAGCCTACATTACTTGTCTTAGTTAAAATATACATGCATTATTTATTCAAATTGCAACAATAAGCTGTCCTAATACCTAGTTTACCCATTAATAGGCTTACCATAAGTAGTTTGATGGCTTAAGTACCATAATACTTAAAGCGGTACTTTCCTGTTATCCCGGACCCCAGACTTTTTGCCAGATTCGGACGCCACTTGCCAGATTGCCAAATTTTTTTTTTAAATGTTAACTAACCTAACCCAACACCTGTTTAGGTTAGTTACTTAACATTTAAAAAAAAAAATTGGCAAGTGGCGTACGAATCTGGCAAAAAGTCTGGGGTCTAGGATAACAGGAAAGTACCCTTAAAGCTTAAGTAATACTGTAGTATTAGTATGGACGAAGTACGGTAGCCCTAACCTAGGTTAGCCTAATTAAAAAACCGCGTTGGTATTGATCTGTCCGTTTTAGGCCTATTGAAATCTATCACTTTAACGTGATTTAAACATTTGGTAAAATTCCATAATCCAGATGCAGCTTAGAGACAATCCATGATTACTAACATAACGCAATCTAACAGGCAACTGAGGCTAATATTAAGTTTCAAGCATGCCAGATTTTGGTGATCCGACCATTTTATCTATGGGATCATGATGATGATGTGATGGCAGAGGTGTTGCCTTTTTAACGGCACCTCCTATGTTTATCTGTTATTGTTAGTGCTCAGTTCTTTTAATTTCTTCTCTCTCTTTCTCCACATAGCCTATATAAAGTTCTTTTCTTTGTCAAATAGGTGGTTTCCCACGATCCACTCTTTATCTTGGTAGGGTTGCTGAAGTTCTGCAGAGTTGTTCCTCTCGGTGGTGTACGCTGGACACTCCACCAGGAAATGTACAAGATCTTCTCTATCATTTTCACATAGGTTGCGTGGTTACATCTCCATTTACATATATTACATTTCATTTGGAAAACATGAAGCCACCGGGGCCTATCGAGGTTATCCAAGTCATGAGCTAATAATAATAGAATCCTGCAAAGTATCAATCTCAAGTCAGCTAACTAATGTACAACTACTTATACTATCAAAGTAGCCTACAAACTTAAGCTAAAAATATATAGTATTTACAATCTACAAACTACCTCTTATTCATGAAAGAGTAAATTTTTCTTAAAATTAACCAATGAGCTACTGTTTACCACATCATGTGGCAAAGTCATTCCAAAAATCTACTACTATGACTGAAAAAGTTTTTTCTTAGATCAAGTCTACAAGGCCGTTTTCTAATTTTCTTATGTCCACGAATTATCCCATCCGTCTCTAGTGAAAAAAGTTACATACAGTTGCCCGCATATGTGATGTTCCTCGCCTCACAGGCGACTCCGTACATGTGGCAACGCCGCAGCGATAGTCAAGGTGTACCCCAACTGGGGGAAGGTGGGGTGCAGGGGGAACAACCTAGTCCAACAGCATATAGCTGACATACAGGTAAGGCGCTGTTCAAAAATTACATAGCTATTTTTGCTAAAACCTGACACCCCTCTCCCTGTAACGTTCCGTAACGTGTGGGGTGGGAGAAGTGTTACATAACATCTTGAGGGGGGCCTGGTCTAGCGTTACAGAAGGTTCCTGGGGTGTCTGGGGGTGTCAAGTTTTAGCAAAAATAGCGTTACATAATTTTTGAATATCCCCTAATTATAATGTAATTGTCTGTGTTCATAAAGATAAAGGATTAATATGATCGTGAACAGCGTAGCGTTGAACTCCATGTTTACTAGTCTTATACAGTAATAAGGTTCCATTATGATTACTGGAAGTCTATATGAACAGATACCACAATACAACTTTTTATATACTAGTGAATTTGAACCAAAAGTAGACATTACACAACCATCCTCCACACTCCCTCATTCCCCTTCCCCATCCACCAGTCTCGCGTATATTAAATTATTACTGTACATTACATTTCATTTGGAAAACATGAAGCCACTCAGGCGGTCAGGCATATCGAGGTAATGTAACAATACTAATAAAGTTGTTTGTAGAGTCCGTGTGAAGCTTTAAGCCTTACTAACTTACTTTACACACACACACACACACATATATATATATATTGACATTGAATGAGAAAAAGATTGAGACAGTGTGAGAGGGAGCGAGGTAGAGGAGCAGAGTTAGTGGGAAATGGCTTATCGATTGTTACACAAAGAACTTGTTAACAGAGTCGATCTGAATAACAGTAACTGATTATCAAAATTACATAAGAATAATCCACGGTTATACTAGCATAAGTATATTTATAATTATATATACTCATAAATTCATACAATATTATACTAATGTTTGTGAAATGACGTTGATGGGCCAAACCGTGGTGTTGACATGGTTATTTGCTGTCGCCGTCCAGGAGAGACTACATATGGGCGTGTCAGTAAAAACCGTAAGGTGACAGTTGCATGAAGTAGGATATCACCACCTGTTTGTGGCTGATGCCTATTATATTAATAGTGGTTTTCCAACGTAACTGAATCTCTCGGTAAGATAGATTTGAAGCTCTCCACACTGAAACCTATTCATGCTAAATGGATTGTCTCTGCATGGGATAACCTGTAGACACAAAATGAAGGAGACCATTCGTAAGGGTTGGGAAATTAGTGGCATTCCTGTTATACAGTAATAACACAGTATAATTTAAAATGTTTTTACCGCTTTTATTTTACAATGTTTTATTGCAATATACTGAATTTACTTTTCAAATAAAGTATTTTAATGATCTAAGTTTTATTTTCTTACTATCTTCCAAAGAGTGGTTTAAATTGTCAAATTTTCGCCTGCTGCATATTTTCGTGTAAACTACAGCATACGGCGAAAATTTCCTGCAGGCGAACATTTCGCATTCACCCGTATATAAAAAGTTCGGATCACCTGAAGATCAGGGCCCCCAGCCTTCGTTAGTTACCCTTATAAGGCTAACTAACGAAAATAACACGACCTAACCTAATCAGTCGTTAGGTCAACTGTACGCCCTTGACGATTGGTTAGGTTAGGTCGTGATATTTTCGTTAGTTAGCCTTATAAAGCTAATTAAAGAAGGCTGGGGGCCCTGATCTTCGGGTGATCCGAATTTTCTATATTTGTAACTGGGGCAACTACTTCTGTATCATCTGCAAATTTAGAAATTTTACAACCTACTCCTTTCTCTAAATCATTTACATATAAAATAAAGAGTACCCTACCTTTCACTTTCTGCCACCCAGGTTCATGACCATTTAAAATTACTCTCTCTTCTCTCCTAACCATTTTCCTACCCAATTTATAACTGACCATAATATCCCATGAGCTTTTAATTTATATAGAAGTCTCTCTGTGGAACCTTGTCAAATGCTTTACTAAAATTCAAATAAATACCATTACGTACATCATTTCCATTATCAACCTGATCAGTTACAAACTCTAAAAAGTCTAAGAGATTAGACACGCAAGACCTTCCTGATCTAAATCCATGTTGTGAACTTGAAATAAGATTAAACTTCTCCACGTGATCTTGAATATTATTATTCATAATTCTTTCTAGTATCTTTCCTACCAATGATGTTAAACTAACAGGTCTATAATTTCCAACCTCCTCCCTACTACCCTTTTTGTAAATGGGTACTGTATTTGCTTTTTTCCATTCATCTGGTACTTCTGCATAATTAATTGACCAAGCAAACAAAATAGTTACTGCTTCAGATAAGCTTTCTTCCCCTTCTCTGAGAATCCTAGCAAATACCGGTATCGTATATGATCAAGTCCAGCAGCTTTATTTGACTTTAATGAATGAATCACTTGCCTAACATCCTTCCTTATAATATGACTAAGAATACCTGAATTTACAGGATCTAAAGAATTAAAATCAAAGCTGTTTAAATTTTCTTCAGTAAACACAGCCAAAATAATCATTAAAAATACCAACAATATCCTGATCTTTTTCAAACATCGTATCATCATGTTTGTCTCTCTCTCCTGGTTATTTAGGGGTAGGATTCCACTTCTTCCCTTGTGTACAGTATAACAGATTCGATGGCCTGTTATCGAACGCAGGATGATCATCTATTTTGTTTCCGTAGTACCCTGTAGGGCCTATATATTCGAGGTGGTTTTACTAATCACTACTACTTCCCATTTCTTTTCATCCCATTGTCACATTCTCTTTTTCAATTCTTCCTTTTTCATTGTTTTTATGTCCTTTATTTTTATTGAAGTGGCTCCGGAACCTGCAGCTTACAGACTACGGAACCTACGCGCAGGTTCCAGAGCCCATGTACATGTAATAGCTACAGAACCTGCTAGAGTAGCTAGACTCTAGCAAGGATTTCAAACTGTATGGACTGTCGGAATCGTGCAAAAAGATTTTTAGCTTATGAAATGGGTTCATGCTATTATCTATAATATATCGTAATCACAATAATTCTGACAAACAATATGCCCAGCCGGCATGCCGGCCAAGGAGCTAAATATAGGGTATATATGTGGTAGCTATAACCAGGGTTGTGGAGTCGGTCCAAAATTTTCCGACTCCGACTCCACACATTGTAAAAATTCGACTCCGACTCCACACATTGTAAAAAATCTAAAAATCCGACTCCGACTCCTCACATTTTAAATATACGACTCCGACTCCTCTAGTGTTTCACTCTATAATTATCATAATAATAAGACATTTCATCACCACCACACTAAGTGTGAAATTTTATATTTTTATTTTATATTTTATATTTTATATTTTATATTTTATATTTTATATTTAAATAAATATTAATTGTATATTCTGAAAATGTAAAAAAAAATATTAAAAAAACTTAATCTAGGGGCTATCAATGAATAAGGTTTATTGACCAAAAAAACTAAATAACCTAAATGTTAGTATTTAGGATTTAGAAATTAAGGGTGACACAGGACACAGGACACAGAAATTGGAGTCGGAGTCGGAAGTTTTTTACCGACTCCGCCCTGAAACGTGCGACTCCACGACTCCGACTCCACAACCCTGGCTATAACTAACACAGATTTTTGTTAAAAGTTGCTTAAAATTAATCGAAACCTACGTAGAAAATTATTGACTGCCCCGTCAGGTCAACTGTACGCCCTTGACGGGATTGGTTAGGTTGTCGTGATATTTTCGTTTAAAGTTTTAAACCAACGAAAATATCACGACTTAACCAATCAAGGACGTACAGTTGACCTAACTGGGTATTCAAGTAACCTAACAGTGTAGTGTATCATGCATGGCACCTATATTTATCGTTCAGTACAGTATGTAATCTACTTCGTATTATTTACGATTGATGATATAGCCTCGTACTATCGAGTCTAGCCCATTATATGGGCTCTGGAACATGCGCGCAGGTTCCGTAGCCTGTAAGCTGCAGAACCTGCGCGCAAGTTCCGGAGCCACTTCATATTTTTATGTCCAATTCTCGTAGATATATTTCATTCCTTTTTATCCATTTATTTTTCCTATCTTCTTTCATTACCTCCAGTACTTCTTTCAATAAGGTATTGTCCTCCACTCCCTATATTTCTTATATATTGCAGTTTGCCATAATTTTATTATTCTGGTTTTCATTAGGGATGTCCCTATTTCACCTCTTAGAGTGCTTGTTGGTGTATATGCTATTTGGGTGCTCCCAGTATCTGCCTGTATACACCATTTTCTATTTGTTGTAGTCTATGTATGTCATTTTCCGTCAGTCATTACATCAGTGCCATACAGTATTGAGGGCAAAGTCAGATACTTCCAATAAGTTTTTCCAACCATTATCTTGTTACAGCGTTTTTCGATGACTGAGTGTGTCATATTTGCCATCTCTTGTGCCTTTTTTATCATTAATTTATTTTGCTCTCTGAAAACATCTCTCCTATTTTCTAGTATTAACCCAAGATATTTAATCTTGTCCACTACTATTATTTCTTGAGGTTGGTTTTCTATATTGTATATCATACTACTTTTCTCTGTATTTCCAATCCACACTTTCTGCTTACATCACTGAGGGTTTTTAAGTTCTTCTTGGCTTCATCAGTTGTGTGGGCTACTAACAGGCCATCATCAGCATAAAATAAGAGGCTAATCTTAAACATATCATTCATAAATCCAGCTCCTTTCTCAATTTCTTTAGTAACTACACACGTTATTAATTTGAATCAATTAGACTGAGTCTGACATTCAGGCTAGGTGGTTGGTTTGCTATTTCCCACGTGATCAACTTTCGCCCAGTCAGGATTCTTGTAACATATTTCGACTTTGTCAAAATATTGGTCTCTGAACGTTATGACTGACGTTATGACTAACCTATCACGAGCGCGGTCTCCGAACTGCGTCTGAATTCTGAAATTTTACCGAACATTTAATAGGCCTTGCTTAAGTTAAGCCATAGGTAAAATGTTTAAAAGCAAGCCCAATAAATTGTTGGCTCATAAGCTATAGGACCTAGGACCAATGCCTCGGCTAACCCTGAAGTCTAAACGTACTAAATTGAATTCAGAGACATACCACCTACCTGAATGGTAGGTTTGTCATTGCTTGGGCCGTCACCTTGGTGAGTCTCCGTATTTTAAAAACTTACTTTAAAATTAATAACTATTTATATAAAGCCTGTGACTGGCAGTCTGGCACAGTAGGCCTACACTTGCCACTAGCAGACATGGGGTCTATTACTGGGTTTCATTACTATTACTTTTGATTTCTTCTATTACTATTACTTGGTCATCTATTACTATTACTTTTGTATGTGGGGTACGATACTTCACTCATTTGAAAAGGATCTTTGTCTATTTAATTAAATGTAATTAGAAGCAGTGTTTTAACATATATTTGTTTCAAGCAAATCATTACAATTTCAGAGACTGTACGTCTTCATAAATTTTACTTTATTAAAGGAAAAATTTACCACAATATTAGTTCCATACATGTTTATTTTAGTTTAGAGGAGATTTAGTTAATTTTGTCAGTTCTTTATTCACACAATATGTCCATTGCCACTGTAATAGAAAAGTAATAGACTATTATCTATTACTTTGCCTTCTGTTATTATTACTATTACAGCCAAAAAATTATGATCTATTACTATTACTTGAAAAATCCTGTAATAGTCTATTACTATTACCCCATGTCTGGCCACTAGCTTCCAGTACTTAGCACAATATAAACACTACTGGTACCGTATATCAGTTAGACTTATTCTTTGTAGATTTAGTATTATTTCTTGTAGATAGGCTCTGATTAAAACATTAAAATTATAGAACCTATTGAATATTTCCATTTTAAGGCTAGCCAAGGCGTAATAGTTTCTTTTCGATGAAAAAGTCTAAACGTACGGTACGTTAGCCTACTGTTTAGGCCCATCAGTAGTCCTATTTAAAATGTGATGAGGTCGGCTGATGGGTAGATACCTTGGAATAGCTAAATATATTCTTTTGGGGCTCAACCATAGTCGGACTCTGTCGTCGCCATTGTTACAACACCGTTTCCCGTATACTTTTTACCAAAGTCGAAACAAAGCTTCTCGTAGATCGGCGAAGTTAAGTGGCAATGGGTCTGGAAAATAGTTGGATGGGGGACCGTCCTTCGCGCCCAGATGATCTAGCGACCCATAAGTTTCCTCCATCATACGAGCGTGGATGTTGCGAAGGAGGTTAAATAATACCATCAACCACAGCCTAAGTCAGGTTGTGGGTCAACTAAATTTAAGTTAAATGGGGTATAACGTACGACTGAAAAAAAAACGGATCACCTGAAGATCAGGGTTCCCAGCCTTCTTTAGTTAGCTTTATAAGGCTAACTAACAAAAATATCACAACCTAACCTAACCAATCGTCAAGGGCGTACAGTTGACCTAACGATTGGTTAGGTTAGGTCAGGTCGTGATATTTTTGTTATTTAGCCTTATAAGTAGTGATGGGACGATTAATCGGAATCGAGAATCGGAAGAATCGAGCATTTTTCAGGAATCGGAATCGGAATCGAGAGAATTGTACCATGATTTCCGATTCTTAAAACGATTCTTTAACTTTTAATTGAACCAGTTTTGCAATGTAAACTTTAAAATTTAAATGAAAGAGGATAACAAATTTTATTTTTATTGTATTGTAGCTATACATTAAAACATGTATATCCATGATGTGTAATCAAGAAGATTATTTAAAATGAATTGTTACAACTTACAGTTGATTTTTATTTTTAAACCAATCTATTATAATTTATAATTTATATTACCATACTCATAATGTAAATAGTTAATCTTACCAGAGTAAAATATGACAATTTCCAGAAAAACAAGTATAGAATTATATTTAAAAATATTGAGAATCGGAATCGAGAATCGTATCGGAATCGAGACTTTTTAGTGGTATCGGAATCGTTAAAAATTTTGGTATCGTCCCATCACTACTTATAAGGCTAACTAAAGAAGGCTGGGGGCCCTGATCTTCAGGTGATCCCCTCCATCTTATCACCATATTTTAATAAGCCATTTAAATTTTTATAGTCTCTAATACGGTGTAGGCTATTTAAAAGCACAATTAAAAAATATCTTTATGCTAATAAAGACTTACTTTGGTACTTTTCCGTTATCTACCCACTTAATTATTGAATGCTCGGTTAGGTCAACTGTACGGCCTTGACGATTGGTTAGGTTAAATCGTGATATTTTCGTTAAAACTAATGAAAATATCACGACTTAAACCTAACCAATCGTCAAGGGCGTACAGTTAACCTAACCGAACACTCAATAATTGAGGGGACAGATAACCAAAAAGTATCCTTACGTTTACTGAAATGGCCCCGAACTTTCGACAGACCCTGTGAAGAAGAATAAAATTCAGGTAGGCCTAATGAAGACATTTTATATATGGCCTATTTATACAAAAATCATAACCACTGGGGGCTCAGTATGGAATTAGGGCATACCCGTTCATTAACCAGTTGAGGACTAGGCCTACGAAAGTCACAATTTAATGAAATGCAAATTGTTAATTAGCTTAATACTAACATAGGTTGCGTTCAGATTTAGGCCTATGCAAAGTTTATTTCTTATTTTATTTCATTATAATTTTTTAGAAAATGCCTCCTCTAATTATTCTCTACGTCACGTTCTTTTTACCACGAAACCGTAGGTGTAAGTTGATAATGAAGAGAGGGTAAAAGAACTGCCAAGTCGGTATGATATATTCGATTACAAAGTATATTAAATGCTCCTCCCAATGTATTACAATTATGGTACAATCCAAAACGCTCGTTCAACATCAATATGTCGCTTTTAAAGTTCTAATTTATTGGAGGTTATAATTTTTTTTTCTCTTTTTGTACTTTGATAAATTATGGCCACTACATCTGGCAATAAACATTGAAAGTTCGTCCTAAAACGGTCGCTTAATATTTTTTTCTGAACTTATTGGGTACTAGATATACCCAACCTCCTTTTGTATTTTAAGACTTAAAATTGGCTGGTATGGAGGTGATTTTTCTCCCGCATTCGCACGATGATGCATATATATATATATATATATATATATATATATACATATATATACATATATATATATATACATATATATATATAAAAGGCATGTTTCCCCTACTTGCATGCTCATCAACAAGTAATTTGAATGCTAGAATTTCATGCCTGTTTCTGGAACCGACCGAAGAAGGGTTTTACCTTTCATTTTTATAAGCACGAAAACATGCCCTTCGACGCGGTTGTGGAAGTTTCGAATTTATGGTGGGGTTTCTTTTCATAGAAAATTATGACATAGGGGTTTAAACTCTTCTCTATAAAATCTATGAATTATTCATTCTTAGGCGAATCTCGAGCAAAGTAGAGACGATAGCTTCGAATTTATGAGCCCTTTCTAGGCCTACAAAAGACTTTGCTGCGTGTTTCCTCGCCTAAAACCCCATACAACGCCTTTCCTCTTCTTTATAGATAGACCGCCTCCGGTCAATTATATGTTAAAGCCTGCATAATTCTTTCATTCTTGGAATTTTATTTAATACCTACATAACCTGTTATATAGGGACCATATAATTATTTAAAATAGCTTTTATCAGCTTTTATCAGTTTTTATCTATTTTGGGATAAAGCTACCGTAGGTGTGCTCGCTTTTTGTATTAGGGTAGTGTATTTGCCATATGTAAGGCGAAATAGGTACCCTTTTTCTAGGTGTATATTTTACATTGCTATCCTTTGAATCGCGTGGTGGCTGTTTAATTGAAAGCTAGGATCACCTGAAGATCAGGGCCCCCATGTATTCTTGTATTTTGCTTAACAGTACCAAATATAATAATAAATTGAATGTCCGGTTAGGTCAACTGTACGCCCTTGACAATTGGTTAGGTTAAGTCGTGATATTTTCGTTAGTTTTAACGGAGATATCATTTGGTAATTGAGACTGGGGGCCCTGATCTTCAGGTGATCCGAAAGCTACTTCTGTTCCATATGAGATTAGTTTTTATTTCCTAGTCACGTAATATGTTGGCGTGTCAAGCATATCCCTTCTAAGGAGGCTAATATTGTACCATGAAAGGAAACATCCATAAATAATAATAGTAATAGTAGTAGTAGTAGTAGTGCTCGTAGCCCTATTAAAATTAAATTTTGCATTCCCTTACGAGACGCTTAATCTTATCGTACCTCTCATCTTTGAGTTATACAAATGGTCGAAAGTTACTATTTCTCCTACCGTTTGATATGAAGGTTTAGCGTCGTAAACACTGGTTGTTCTTCCATCATCCAAATTTAATACCTCACCCTTCATTACGAACGCAGTTATAAACCTCCGAAATTCGACAATAAACAACCGAGTAATTTGGGCCCGAGGGCCGCGTTAACTTAGAAACTACTGGCCTAACACTGTGGAAGAAAGTTAACTAATAAATTTTGTTACTGGTCCCTGTTGCGTTCGTACCATTATGTTCAGTAATTACCTTCACAGTCTTGGGACGCGACGCGCCTGTGTTGGATTTAGAATAGTTTTGGAGTGAAAGATAGTCATAAAATTAGTTTTGTTTCGACGATTTAGGCCAGATGGACATTGGCTATAATTTGATTAGGCATCCTATTTTAATGGGTGCCGTTAACTTTATTTGCTACCGCAGAAACTTGCTCTTAACAATTAGTGCTCCTTTTAGTGACACACAAACCTACCGGTGGAATATTAAAATTGGGAATAACATAGGGCCTACCATCTGTAGGTTATTAGGCCCTGTGGTAGTTTTATGAAGTGTACTGGTATTGGAAATCTATTGTATAGATTGTCAGATTTAGCGTGCAAGTTTATTATAAGCCCTACCTGGTGTGTCTAGCTTATTAACCCTATTTTATTAGTATTATAGCCTACTTGTAAATACTACACTGTAATCTATTTCTCCTATTTAAAAGCAGAGAGATGATAACTTTTCATTCTTTAGCCTTTGAGGACGTAATAGCTTGCTTACGCTCGTTGCTGACACCCATTGTAAAGGTCCTCTCCCTGTCTTCAGCCTCATTATAGTAGACGCTGGACATCACAATGACGGGCACATATTACTGAGGCAAATTCTTTTTACACAAAACATAGCATGTCTGTTAATTAATAGCCTAGATAGACCAATGCAACTTTCAGAACATTATTTAGGCCTGCAAACAGATAACAAAATCATTACCTTTACATTATTAAGTGACAAACGTTAAAAGTAACAAAGTTGACCAAACCAGCCGAAATGGGAAAGAATCTAGTCTACTTTAATTTTGAAGGCTTTGCAAAATGGCGACGAACTCGAATTGAAAGGGGCCAAGATATAATGGCAGATCGTGAGAAAAAAAAGGAGAGAGACCCACCCCCCATCGTATCTATAATGTAACCCAAATCAACAACCTACAATAACAAGTTTCCACACGTTTTTTTTAAACGGCAAGTTTCAACTTCAGTGAAGAGGGAGAAATTTCGCACGATTTCACTGCAGATAGGCTAACGTACCATTTGTGTTCCTTAGGTCTTTGGGCAGCTGATTAAACAGTTTGGTCCTCTCGCAACAAAGCTATATTCTTTCAGAGTTAAGGATGTTCCCTGTCTCGCCTTTAATTTTGGAACACGACACAGTCTTCCTTTTCTACTTTCCACCGTTGTTTGGGGAGTTACAGGGTTCAGAGTAAGATTAGGGACTAGTTTCTCCATTATTTTCCAAGTGTAAATAATGGTATCTCTCTCTCTTCTCCTTTCCAGTGAATATAGGTTTAGTTCGCGTAACCTTTCCCAGTAATTTAGTTCTTTGCACCCCCTGATCTTGGCTGTGAAGCTTCTCCGAATCCCTTCTAGCTGTTTAATGTCTTCTTTTTTATATGGGGATGTTAGGACTGAGCAGTATTCCAATTTGGGTATGATCAGTGTTTTGAGTGTCCCAGGAGGAAATGTCAAGAATGCACCATTTGACTCGTTGGGTATTTCTAAGTAGAAAGTATTATAGCAACATGTGCCTGATTCCCAACCGTTACCGAGATACAGGCCTCTATATTTGGGTAACTAAAACATAATAAAAAGCCGATCTTAGATAATATTCAATGACATTTAATGATACATTGGCAACTGTGGAGATCCTCACATTATTTATTTACATTATTTTTTTGTCTGGGGGTTCTTGAAGAGTAACGTTTATCAGCGGGGTAAGCCCGAAACTAGGGAGCAGTTGGTTGCACGTATACAGGATGCGTTCATAAACCTCAGAAATGAACTTCCGCGTTTTCCTTGGCAAGACTCGATGGATCGGAGGCTCGCCGCGTGCATTGAAGAAGGAGGGGTGCATTGAAGAAGGAGGGGGTCACTTTGAAACCATTTTGCAATAAGTGCAATAGTGTATTGTATGTTTGTACTTTTTGTAAACCACAAGTGTCATTAAATAGCATCTAAGATCGCCTTTTTATTATGTTTTAATTACCCAAATGTAGAGGCCTGAATCTCGGTAACGGTTGGGAATCAAACCCATATCGATATAATACTTTCTACTTAGAAATACCCAAAGAGTGAAATGGTGCATTCTTGACATTTCCTCCTGGGACACCCTGTATATATGTTTGTGTGTATGTATGTTATTATTTATTTTTATTTTTTCTTTCTGTAACCTATATATAGGCCGTAACCTTTTATGTACTTCAGTGTTCCTGAGGATGTCATTAGACGAAAGCGCTTGAGCACCTTTTTGTGTTTCCTTTCCTTCGTGGTTTTTTATTCATCATATATATATATATATATATATACACACTAGGTGAGGTAGCCGGCGTTGCCCGGGTTAATTGAATGCCTGGTTAGGTCAACTGAATGCCCCCCAAAACCCCCTCACCCGCCTTTATGCAACTTAGGGGCTAACCCCCCACCCCTCTCCCATCACCCCCACCCTTCCCCCATTACTGCCCGGAATAAATTTCACAAACAGACAGGCTAAACTACAGAAAAGAACGCAGCCGTGAAAATTTTGAGCTTCACATTGCGTCAAGATTTCTGAATCTGATCAGATATCCCCCAAAACCCCCCTGACCAAATAATTGAACTCCCAATTACTGTCGGTTCAATTATTTGGTCAATAAAACTATAGAAAAGAACACAGTCATGAAAATCTTGAGCTTCACATTGCCGCCCGTAATACAGACACAGGCTGACCGACTCTGTGTTGACATTCTTCATCCCATAAGAGGTTCCCGTGCCAAATTTGGTAGCTCTAGGTCAAACGGTTTGCGCTTGCATAAAGGGCAAACAGAAAGGCGAATATATATACACTCCTCGGTGGTGTATAGTTAGCGTCGCTGACTACGAATCTATCGGCCCTGGGATCGAGACCCGGTGACGGCAGCCGGCGCGCAGCAAAACCCAGCTGTTCATCCTTCTATACACTAAAGTGGTTGGTAGATAAATGGGTACCCTGGGTGGCCTAGTGGTTAAGACGCTGGGCTGCTGGTGGGGCGTGGTTCGGATTAAACTGTAGGTCTAAGGTGTCGTGAAAAGCTTGACCTTCGTCAGAATGAACAATTCGGGCGGAAGCTAACCAAAGGTGTGTGTGTATATACGGTATATATATTAGGGGTGCACCGGATTCACTATCCGGCCGGATAGTAGGTTTTGGGCACTATCTGGAAACCGGCCGGATGAGAAAATGAAAACCCACCAGGCCCCACCCCTATCCCAGCCTAGTAACAGGAAATTACAGTGTGACAAATGTCAGAAATGTTTGACAATGTCATGACTCATGGTGCAACTGGAAAAATGTTACTAGGCTCCTGCATGTTTTCATTTTCAATTTTATTTAAATTTATTGACATTACAATGATTACACATTCAATATCATTCAAAGTTTCATCAAGGCCCCAGTCTGACCACATGTGTAGGAACATATTTGCAATGTTTATCCCAGTGTGTGAACCCGGAAAGTGAGAAGCAGAAAGAACAGCATCTATACGCTTGAAATCTTTTTTTATCCAGTGGCCGGACAGTGATATGAAAGTCTCTTTAGAAGTGGGGCATGTCCATATGTCAGAAGTGAACGAGACAAAGTTGCCATTGAGTCGAGTGAGCTCACGTTCGACATTGGACCTTACGTCGTTGTAAACCTGAGGGAGCATTGTGTCCGAGAAATATCGGCGACTGGGAAGCATATATCGAGGTTGCATGTGGGCCATCAAACTGATGAAACCATCATCCTCAACAATGGAGAACGGCTGGTTGTCGAGAGCTGTCATGTTCATAATCATCTTATGGATGACTTTTGATCGATTCTCGTTAATATCCCATGACTTTTTGCTCGCAAAGCTATCTGCTAGTGTAAGTTGTTTTTGTATTATGGCAAGTTTCTTCTCACGGAGGCTTGGCTAAGCAGGAGAGATCGAGGACGTTGATGGTGTTTTCTTTGAGGCTGGCCTGTGCTGTTTCTCTATCTTGCGTGGCCTTCTGGAACTCCTCTGGGTGTTTAGTTTTTGCATGGGTCCAAAGAGGAGAGGTGCTCTATAACTTTTGCGCACGCCATCTCCTTTTTATTGATGCATTACACAACAGACATTTGGCCACATCATCACAACTATCTTCAACATAGAACAGTGTCCATATGAAACTGCTCGTTTTACTTCCAGATGATGCCATGGTATCAAACTATATCGATCAATTCTGAAAATAACAAACACAAAAATAATTAAATAAATACCTAGTCAAATAGATGAATAGCTGCATACCCAACACAGTCAATTGATGTACATTGTCCAATGCACACCAAAATCCGGCCGGATAATCCGGGCCGGATTTAAACAACTATCCCACTGAATCCGGATCCGGCCAGAAAACAAAATAGTGAATCCGGTGCACCCCTATATATATATATATATATATATATATATATATATGCAATAAGATCACAGAACAACACGTGATTTCTTTAATAAGCAAACAACCCCAGGGAAAAGGAAAAGGAAACACGAAATCCGAGCGCTTTCGTGATATATTCACATCTTCAGGGACAAGAAATAAACAAACAGAATTTACCAAGTAAATGAGTTAAATATACACGCGAAAAATTCCCCAATAGGCAACTCAATTTAAAAAACAATAAAACAATAAAGATTTTTTCCCAATAGATAACTTAATCTAAAGGTTACTAAATTATTGAATACATAAAAACTATATAAAGGAAATTAGACAATTAACCAGTGGTGGGCACCGTTAACCAAAAAGTTAACTTCGTTAACCGCTAATCCGTTAACCAAAAAGTTAACTTCGTTAACCGTTAATTCGTTAAACATGTAACGGAAGTTACCGATAAACCGTTAACATTAACTTTTATTATAAAAAAAATGAAAAACAATATATATATAATTTAATTTTCCTCTTCTTCTCGTTCTCCATTTTGTCCATGAGATGTATGTTGCCCTTCATGAAAATTAGCATATCAAAGTTTTCATCAGACAGGGATGATCTCTTGGCCCTCAGGATGTCCTTGCCCATAGAGAACAAACGCTCCACTGCAGCACTGGAGGGGATGGCTGTGTTGAACTTGATGAACAAGTCCACCAACACTTGCTCACCCAAGAAGGCAGCATCTGTCAGCAAGTCCTTGGAGTTGGTCTCCAGCCAGGTCTTGACCAAGTTCTGGGCCTTGCCCTTGAGTGACCTGTGGCTTCTGCTGCTCTCTTTTGTCTGGATGACGGCACTGAAGTAGTCCTCCTCCTCCTCGTTGTTGCTGCCCACTTCGTTGGACTGCTGCTTCATGGCCTCCTCGACTGTACCCTCCATACTTTTCCTCACCCTGGCGACCTTGGTGGTGTCATACTTGTCCAACCAGATGAGGCGAAACTTAAAAATAATAAACAAGAACAACAATTGTTTGAAGCATTCTTGAACATTTCAAGAACAAGATAAAAAATAAAATAACCCTTACCTTTGTTATTTGGAACAGATATGGCACAGAATATTCGGGAAGTAATTGCACTGAAATTTCTTCGGTCTTCACAGCAGAGATACTAAAGAGTAAACAGCCTCTGGCGCCACACGCTCACATTTACTTCTCAACGCCATCTATTATCTCATAAAGAAACTAATTCACATTGGGACTTGAAAGTACCGGCAGGATCAACCGGGTAGAAAAATAATTATGGAGATTTTAAAGATGGTGGTACCTAGAAGTACCGCCAGGACATAAAGGGTTAAGTGAAAACGCTCCCATTGTAAGACATCAATTGACTTAATTTATGTCATCAAAGTGACATGAGAATTGAAATCTTACCGATCAGTTTATGGTTCTTGAAATGTATCAAGGAGACTACTAATAACGTACTCACAGACATATTATAAATATACATGACTTACTTGACAACGATTATTTTTAAATATTCATAGCAAACATGTTGCGCAAGAGACAGACTGCAAATGAAAACGAATGTAGTTATTTGTTGTATTGTTACGTATATATTATTGAAAGTGCCTTAAAATGCTCGTGATATTTCTTGAAAGAAGTTGAAACATTCAACTCAAATGGCAAATCTTCCGCCTGATTTTACAGTCGACCATGTTTTGCTCAAACCAATGCCATAAATAACTACCATATTTGGTAAGACACAAATTGTGGCGACGGAAACAAATATATCGCCTGATTTTGCACTGCGGAAATGGAAATTCGTTCATCACTATTAACAGTGGCGGATTAATTGCGCACCTGCTCAGCACTGAAAATAATAGAAACTTTTAAACGTTTATTTATGAATTTTTTGGGTTAACGGACTTGAGTTAACGGAAGTTAAATGTAACGGAAGTTAATTAGTCCGATAATGATTTTCAAAGTTAACTTAAAAGTTAAATCGTTAACGAAAAAGTTAACTTCGTTAATTAACGATTAACGGATTAACGGTTTGTGCCCAGCTTTGCAATTAACATGTACACAAAAAAAAAAATTATTGTAACAGTTATTAGAAATAGTATTTAATTAAAACGCAATTAAGTGGCAAGAATCTAATGAAACAAAAGACATAGTGCAATCATCGTCACGTGCTCCTTGCAGAATATTCCGAATATCTAAAAACAATCTAAAAAATTTTTCTAATAGATAACCTGTTCAAAAGTCTAATAAACTATCAAGTACATATACAAGTGAATATATCACGAAAGCGCTCGGATTTCGTGTTTCCTTTTCCCTATGGTTGTTTGCTTATATATACAGGGTGTCCCAGAATTAACTATCTATTTCAATGAAATCGGACAAATTTTTTAAAAACACACTTTTATTTATGTTTATCATGTTTAATATGTGTTAAAAATGTATAAATTTCTAAATTTTTTTCATAATTTTATTTTCATAATTTTTTCATTATCTGGTCCAATGAAAGACCGTCTGAAGTCATAGAATGGCAAAGAGAGACTCCAAAAGTTAACGTGTGGCTTGGAATGACCAAATCCAAAATTTATGGCCCATTCTTTGCGGAAGCAACTGTAACAGGTACCGTCTACCTTGATATGCTTCAGCAGTTTCTCGAACACAGCTTCTTGATGATGGCATTCTTGATAATGTTGTGTTTCAACAAGATGGAGCACCATAAATTTTGGATTTGGTCATTCCAAGCCACACGTAACTTTTGGAGTCCTCTTTGCCATTCTATGACTTCAGACGGTCTTTCATTGGACCAGATAATGAAAAAATTATGAAAATAAAATTATGAAAAAAATTTAGAAATTTATAAATTTTTAACACATATTAAACATGATAAAATAAATAAGTGTTTTTAAAAAATTTGTCATTTCATTGAAATAGATAGTTAATTCTGGGACACCCTGTATATGAAAATTATTTCACGAGAGTAACACGTGAAAAATATTTATGATGAAACCTATCGTGTATATTATATATATAATATATATATATATATATATATATATATATCGTGCATGGAACAAGAACTCTTGTGGGAAAATTAAATCCACTATACTTCGAATAAGTAATGGTAAATGAGAAATACTATGGTTTTTCTTTTTCATTTTCTCAACGTGGGGGCAAAAATGAAAAAGGAAAAATATAGTATTTGAGAAAAGAAAACAAAAAACTATAGTATTTGTCATTTACCATTACTTATTTGTTATAATGTGTGAAAACCAACAAAGACACTAGGATCCACTCATGGCTGGCTACCTAACTGTGGTTGTAGTTGTGTATTGCGCAGTCCTCCGTGGTGGCGGAGGGGACCTACAATTTTACGGTTCCGAACCAAAAAACCTTAATTTTACTACCTTAAACTATACCAATCTATCAACATGTGCGTCTAATCGATTTTTTAAAACGTGCTTATAGACGTGCTACTAATTACTTCTACGGCAAACTATTCCAGCTATTTACTATTCTTGCGTACAAAATTTTGGCAACTGCTGTCTCGAACCTTTACTTGTCAACTTAACCCGTTATTTCTAGTTCTATTATATGTGATATTTCGAAAAAGCTGTCTCGTTTACGTTATCGAAACCCATTCATAATTTAAAAACCTGGATTAGATCCCCCTAGCCTCTAGTCTCGAGTGTAGTCAATTTAATCTTAAGCCTATCCTCGTACGACTTCGACCTAAGCGACGGAAGCATCTTAGTTGCTCGTCTTTGAACTCTCTCGATTTTATCTATATCTTTGCGGATTCCAAATTGGATCGTGTACTCCAAATGGGGTCTAACTAATGATTTATAAAGAGGAACAATAATATCGCGCGATTTGTACTCAAAATTCCTAGCTATAAAACCTAACACCTTGTTCGCCTTATTGACAGCTGCTGTACTTTGTTTCACCACTTTTAAATCACCAGTGACGATAACTCCTAAATCTTTTTCCTGTTCTACGCTTGCCAACTCCTTCCCTGACCTACTGTACGCAAAATTACCGTTACGCGAACCTATATGTAAAATTTTGCACTTATCGATGTTAAATCTCATTTGCCATGTGACTGACCAATCAACGATTTTGTTCAGATCATCTTGGATTTTACCTCTATCTTAATCATTAATTGCCCTACCACCCAACTTCGTGTCATCCGCAAACTGTACTGACTAGGCCCACATCTAAATCGTTAATATGTATAAGAAAGAGCAAGGGTCCCAATACAGAACCCTGAGGAACGCCGCTCGCTACATTAGCCCAAGATGACTCCGCTCCATCAACGACCACCCTCTGTTTCCTACCTCGCAACCACTCTTCTATCCAATTTATTACTACACCCCTGATTCCATGATCCTTAGTTTTTTCAATGTCTTTTGTGCGATATAGTGTCAAACGCTTTTTGAAAATCTAAATACACTACATCTACCGCCCGATGACTATTGTAAACTTCAACCACGCTTTGAAAAAATTCTAAAAGATTAGTTAAGCAAGATTTGTTTCGACTAAAACCGTGCTGCGTATTTCTAATCAAGTTATGCAATGCCAAATGTCCAATTATACGATCCCTAATTATTGATTCCAGTAGCTTGCTTACAACAGACGTTAAACTGATTGGCCTATAATTTCCCGCCGCACCTTTATCGCCTTTCTTAAAAATGGGTGTTATATTTGCTAACTTGAAATTATCTGGTACGCACCCTTTAGAAATACTCATTAAAAATCTTTGTTAACGGCGCAACAATGCTTTCTTTTAATTATTTTAGTTGTATGGGATATATGGAATCCGGCCCCGGTGATTTATGCATTTTCATTTTATCAATATAGTGCATTACCTCCCTTTCACTAACCACAATATTATCTGAAGTATTACCATTGTCAAAAGGTATGTCTATGACCGTAGGGGTATTCGTTACGTCTTCTATTGTAAAAACACGTAAAACATTCGTTTAGCACAGTGGTCGGCGAACAGGGGTAAATTACCCCAAATGGGGTACATTTAAACATTTTGGGGGTAATGCGTGCGATATGAGAGACACCATATGCAACAATTTTAAGAGCAATTGGCTTGTTTTTGTTTACTTTGAAGTCTGGGGGAATTTCATTTTACTCAAATAGATTTTTGGGTAATACCCAAAAAAGTTCCCCGACCCATGGTTTAGCAGGATAGCCATTTGCTTGTTTTCAGAAACTAGTTCTCCGTCAGAATTTTTCAACGGCCCCAAGACACTCTTTACTAGATTCCTATTATTGACGTATTGAAAGAATCGCTTGGGGGTTTTCTTTGCCGTCATAAGCTATGGAGATTTCAGAATCACGCTTGGACTTTTTTATTACGCTTTTCGCTTCACGCCTTAGAGATATGTAGTTGTTTCGTAACCGCAAATTGTCTTTCTCGCACTTATGTAGCCTATAAGGCCCTATCTCTACTACTTATAATATCCCCTACTCTAGAAGTAAACCGCAAGGGCTTGTTATTTACTTTCGCACGCTTAATTTTGTACGGTACACATTCCTCATTTATAGTCCTAAATACTGTTTCAAACGATTCCCACATTATTTTTGCATTGGAGATCCCCATTACGTTTTCTCTATTGAGTGTGACAATTCATCATTTCTAAATTTACAAACGTCTGCGTGCTGGAAGTTAGGAATTTTAGTCGTTAGCTGGTTTCGAGTGACTTACTGAGAGGACAAACTCTACCATATTGTGATCGCTATTGCTTAACGATTCTATTACTTGAAGATCAGTGATTAGTCTATCGTCCGTAGTTATTACTAAATCTAAAATACTGTCCAACCTCGTAGGTTCCCAACCGTTTGAATGAGATAGCTATCCTCGAGAAAATTAACTAAACGATTACACCGGTCTGCATGAAAATCGATTTCTTTATTTTGAGTTGTGATTCTGAAGCAGTTCGCTGCGCTGAATTAAAAAATGCTACTAGTTTTTTTCTATCACCCACAGTTTTAAAGTTATTAGCAAAACAATTTTGGGGCGTTTTGTAATTTTTTACCTTTTTTATCTTTAATTAATTTCGTTTTTTCATATTTTTCAGATAGATAATTCTAACATTACGTCTTTAAAATTTTAATAATCGCTTCTAGAGGATGTACCCATAGTCCAGACATATTTTGTTATATTTGTGGTCGGTATGATGATGTAAAACAAAGGACAAATGTAACGACCTTCATTAAGAGAGCTTATCATGCTTATTTTGGAATTAAATTAGGAGATCAAGACAAAAGTTGGGCTCCACACAAGGTTTGTCTTACGTGTGTTGCGGCACTAAGGAATTGGAGCAAAGGTAAAAAGAAAAGTTTGCCATTTATGATCCCTCTGGTATGGCGCGAGCCTAGAAACCATACCGACGACTGCTACTTCTGTTCTTGCAATGTTAAAGGTTATAATGCAAAGAATAAAGAGAGCCTTCAATACCCAAGTCTTCCATCTGCAATAAGGCCGGTACCCCCATGGTCCAGAAGTTCCTATTCCCCGCCCACCCGAGAGTCTGGATCAATACAATTCAGATTCTGATTCGGCTCCAAATCCAGACAATGATGATGATTATGAACAGCCAACAGCTGACCGAGATCCTCCTAAACCATTAACCCAAGCCGAACTAAATGACTTAGTCAGGGATTTGAATTTGCCTAAGGACTCTGCAGAACTTTTGGGGTCTAGATTGCAGGAGAACAACTTATTGGCATCCGACACATACTTCGCTTGGTACAGAAATCGTGAGAAAGACTTCGTGCCTTTTTTCGAAGAAGATGGTCCCTTGGTATTTTGCAAGGACATTACAGGATTAGTGTGCAAGCTAGGCATCGAATACCAAACCAGTGACTGGAGGTTGTTTATAGATTCCTCTAAAACCAGTCTAAAAGGAGTGTTACTGCACAACGGTAACAAATATGCATCAATCCCAGTAGCCCATTCTACTCATTTAAAAGAGACCTATGATAACATGAAACTGCTTCTGGAAAAAATTCAGTATCAAAATTACAGATGGATATTGTGTGGGGATCTCAAAGTCCTTTGCATGTTACTTGGGCAGCAATCAGGATACACTAAGATGCCATGTTTCATCTGCGAATGGGATAGTCGAGCACGTGACCAGCACTGGAAGAGGAAAACTTGGCCTCCTAGAGAGAATCTTACCCTAGGATCAAAGAACATTTTATATGAACATCTAGTTGAACCAAATAAAATCCTCCTACCACCCTTGCACATTAAGTTAGGCTTGATGAAGCAGTATGTCAAAGCATTGAATAGAGAAGGTGAGTGTTTCAAGTACATTTGTTCAAAATATCCAAAGATTAGCTACGAGAAAATAAAGGAAGGTGTTTTTATAGGTCCTCAGATTAGAAAGTTATTGACAGACGATCATTTCCTGAACACAATGACCAATAAAGAAAAAGAAGCATGGCTTGGTTTCAAAGATGATGTTGAAAACTTCTTGGGGAAACTACAAAAGCCAAAATTATGAAAGACTGGTGGAAAATATGCTTAAAAAGTTTTGCGCCTTAGGCTGCAACATGAGCCTGAAAGTTCACTTCTTATTTTCGCATCTTGACCGTTTTCCCTAAAATCTCGGAGATGTCAGTGAGGAGCAAGGGGAACGATTTCACCAGGACATCAAAACCATGGAAAGAAGATATCAAGGAAGATGGCATACAAATATGATGGCGGATTACTGCTGGTGTCTGCAACGAGATCAGCCTAACGCACAGCATAAGAAAACATCAAAGAAGCACCGGTTTAGTCGTCATTAGTCAGATCTACCTTCGTAGTCTTAAGTCTTTGGAATAAGTCCTGAAATGTTTGCAAGTAAAGAAGGTAAATATATTTTGTTTCTTTGTTATTTTTTTATTCTTTCATAAACAAGCAATACAGTATGCTTGTCCAAGAGCTAGGAGCTATTTAATTCTGCTTTAATTAGGTTTTACTCTATCACCTAAAGATTTCGTGCTACAAGGGGTGTTGTAATACCTTATCTGTCCCCAAATGTTAACCACCCATTGATGGGAGGGGAGAGAGTATTTTGCTGGGAACGGGACTGGTTGTTATATATATTTATCCTACATTATTATGTAAGCGTTACTGTAGTCTATAACAACAAAATTTATGGTTTAGCATGTGCAATCCAATGTTGGTCTCGATAAGATGGTTCACATTTGGGGATAAATGGGGGATTTATGACACCCTGTAGTAAGAAAACCATACGTGATAGGGAAAAACTAACTATATTTTTGAGATCAGCGCACTCAAATTATATAGAATCACCAACTAGTTTGTACAAATCGATCGACAAGTTTTCAAATGTGTACTGGTGTTACCTTCCGCGTCTCCCTGCATTGTATCGTAATCCACGTTGGCGCAATTAGTCACCCATAACTATCGCCTGCTCACTACCTATTATTAGATTTGAACTATAGGTTAGTGGATTAGTAGATTTAATTTTTCCAGAAGAGTTTCTTGTTCATGCACGGCCTGTGTGTCACGTAAAAGTTTCTCAGGGGACCATTCTGAGTTGTCATATATATATTTATATATATTATATATTTATATATATTATATATTTATATATATTATATATTTATATATATTATATATTTATATATATTATATATATTATATATTTATATATATTATATATTTATATATATTATATATTTATATATATTATATATTTATATATATTATATATATTATATATTTATATATATTATATATTTATATATATTTATATATATTATATATTTATATATATTATATATTTATATATTATATATATTTATATATATATATATTTTATATATTTATATATTTATATATTTATATATATTTATATATATTTATATATATTTATATATATTTATATGTAATATATATTTATATGTAATTATATTTATATGTAATATATATTTATATGTAATATATATTTATATGTAATATATATTTATATGTAATATATATTTATATGTAATATATATTTTATGTAATATATATTTATATGTAATATATATTTATATGTAATATATATTTATATGTATATATATGTAATATATATATGTAATATATATTATGTAATATATATTTATGTAATATATATTTTATGTAATATATATTTATATGTAATATATATTTATATGTAATATATATTTATATGTAATATATTTATATGTAATATATATTTATATGTAATATATATTTATATGTAATATATATTTATATGTAATATATTTATATGTAATATATTTTATGTAATATATATTTATATGTAATATATATTATATGTAATATATATTTATATGTAATATATTTTATATGTAATATATATTTATATGTAATATATATTTATATGTAATATATATTTATATGTAATATATATTTATATGTAATATATATTTATATGTAATATATATTTATATGTAATATATATTTATATGTAATATATATGTATATTATATATTTATATGTAATATATATTTATATGTAATATATATTTATATGTAATATATATTTATATGTAATATATATTTATATGTAATATATATTTTATATGTAATATATATTTATATGTAATATATATTTATATGTAATATATATTTATATGTAATATATATTTATATGTAATATATATTTATTGTAATATATATTTATATGTAATATATATTTATATGTAATATATATTTATATGTAATATATATTTATATGTAATATATATTTATATGTAATATATATTTATATGTAATATATATTTATATGTAATATATTTTATATGTAATATATATTTATATTTAATATATATTTATATGTAATATATATTTATATGTAATAGATATTTATATGTAATATATATTTATATGTAATATATATTTATATGTAATATATATTTATATGTAATATATATTTATATGTAATATATATTTATATGTAATATATATTTATATGTAATATATATTTATATGTAATATATTTTATATGTAATATATATTTATATGTAATATATATTTATATGTATATATACTTATATGTAATATATCTTATATGTAATATATACTTATATGTAATATATACTTATATGTAATATATACTTATATGTAATATATACTTATATGTAATATATACTTATATGTAATATATACTTATATGTAATATATACTTATATGTAATATATACTTATATGTAATATATACTTATATGTAATATATACTTATATGTAATATATACTTATATGTAATATATACTTATATGTAATAATATACTTATATGTAATATATACTTATATGTAATATATACTTATATGTAATATATACTTATATGTATATATACTTATATGTAATATATACTTATATGTAATATATCTATATGTAATATTACTTATATGTAATATATACTTATATGTAATATATACATATACACCCGAAGAATAGCATTTCCAAAAATAATGATTTGTGCCAACCTCTATCAAAAGCTTTTGATATGTCTAGCGCAATAGCAAAAACGCCTTGAAATTTGAACATCAATAACTTCGAAAATATGTAGTTCACACTTCCAAAATTTACATAACTTTTACCTCAATCTATTGATTAAGCCATTATATCATAAAAATTTCAGACATCTACATAAAATACTTTTTCCACAGCTGAGAGAACAATGAGGTATGGTGAAAAAAAATGAATATCATAAACTGAAAAAAATTTATCCACATCTTATCAACAAATATGATCAATATGGCTGCCGTCCTGCTTACAAACTAATCTTAACCTTTTCTTCCACGACATGATACATTTTCTGATTTCTGCTAATGTTATTTTGTCACAACATTCGAGTATTTTTTCTTTAATTGCATTTCTGTAAACTTTTCTGTTTGGCCTTCATAAATCTTCTCTGCTATAGTGTTCCATATATATGCAATAATCCATGAGATTGCAATCAGGTGATTGCGGGGGCCAGTCGTATCTTCCAATGAAGTTGACTACATTCTGTTGTAGATAATCCTGTGTGAACTTGTTAGTATGAGCTGTAGCACCATCTTGTTGGAGTATGAAATCGTTTCCATAATACAGACGCCGACAATCGGGCAAAAGATTCTCCTCTAAGATGTTTACATAGGTTTCTGAATTAGTTTTTTTATTTTCTGAAATGAATTGAATTTTCGTCTTTTCATTCCACGATACATCTGCTAATACCATGATTTTTTTGGAAAACTGACTTGTCTGGTGGTAAAGTCTCGATGGAGGAATGTCTTTCTTACGCCGACCATAAACAACAACGTTCTGGGAGTTTCGAGCAATCTCGATGGGGAAATCTTTTTCATCTGTAAAAACTTTTTTTTAATATCATTGGACGAAAATCTATCAAGCAATTTTCTACAACGAATTTTTCTTTTAGCTCTTACATTTCTGTCACATCTTGAAACACGGATCCTTTTAAATGCTTTAAGTCCTACCGTTCTCTGCATTCTTTTTATGAAACTTCGACTGATACCTAAATTTCTTGCAATTTTCCTCAGAGCAGTGTGACCGAGGTCGATACTTTTGAGTTAGGCTTATTTCGATCATTGCTATATTGTCTTGAGTGTAAACTGTTTTAGGCCGACCACTTCCACGCTTCCGTGCCGTCGAACCGGTTACTTTAAGTTTTTTAATTATTCTATTCACAGACGTAACATTACAAGTTATTCCTGGAAATTCCCTCAGAATTCTTGCCCCAGTCCATCTTTTTTCCAAGAAACACTTTTCAATCACCGCTTTTTCACCGTTAGTTAGAACCATAATTTGAAGGGTAAGTTTAAAGAACAGTATTTAAGATGGGCGTACTACTAGCCTATATCATCTGACGTTTTTCAGAGACTAACAGATTATCCATAGGCTAAGGGAACTACTACAAGTCTTAGAATAGTTGCCAGGTACAGCTATACACATTTAGGATTTAGGATATTCGTTTTTTTAACCATACCTCATTGTTCCCTCAGATGTGGAAAAAGCATTTTATGTAGAGGTCTGAAATTTTTATAATATGATGGCTTAATCAATAGATTGAGGTAAGTTATGTAAATTTTGGAAGTGTGAACTGCATATTTTTGAAGTTATTGATGTTCAAATCTCAACGCGTTTTTTCTGGGGGTCCACCCGATTATTTATTTATTTATTTATTTATTTACTTATTTATTTATTTTATTTAAAGCTAACGAAAATATCACGACTTAACCTAACCAATCGTCAAGGGCGTACAATTAATCTAACTTGGCATTCACTTGGCTTAACGGTAAAATTATTGAATGGCCGGTTAGGTCAACTGTACGGCCTTGACGATTGGTTAGGTTAAGTCGTCTTTTTCTTGCAGAGATGTTAATTCAGCTAAGAATATATTTCATTCAGAATTCATCAGTGTAATGAAATGGTTGACCAACCCATGACTCCAGATTCCTGGGATCTTGGGAGCATTGCTCCAGTAAATTTGACCATGAGAAAAAGTAAATTTGGGTTTGGGTTTTGTTCATCCGCTAGACGTTATGCAATTTTTTTGCGTATACGTTCTTGTACAAACCAATTTTTTTAAATTACAAATTTAGTTATTTTAAGTTTAGTTGGTAATTCCATATTTAACAATTATTTTTATTTTTTGTTAAGCTTCAATGTTTTGATAATTAAAATTTTATTAAAACGTATATTTTTTTAATATAAAATTATCAGGATTGGACTATGTTCCATTGATCTCGCCAGGTTTGATAAATTGGCCAGATAATTACTTGTGCGGTTTTAAGTAATCCACCATGACTCTAGAATTGAAAAGTTTAGTTAAGTTTAAACTTACTTTTACTTACTTTAACTTACCTACTTTTACTTACTCTTCCTTACTTTTACTAAGTTTAAAGCACTTACTTTTACTTACTTTCATTGTACTATATTTACTTACTTTTACTCACTTTTACCATACTATATTTACTAACTTTTACTTATTTTGTATTTTTTTCAGGTAGTCAATAATCAATAATGGATCCTAATATTGATGAAGTTGGAGAGAAAAGTGAGGGTGTTAAAAGGGGTTACTTTTGTGGTCAATGCAAGAACAAATATTCAAAGAAGCAAAACTGGGAGGAACATTTTAATTCCAAAAAAAATATTTGTTACAATACAAGAGGTCCCAGAGTTTGGGCCCACAGCTTAGATATTGCAGTAAGAAATACCAGGATGAAGTGCAGCAAAGAGATACGGCAAAGCAGTCATTTAGTTTGTTCACAAAATGTGCTAGTGCTAGACCTCAGAAAATGAACCAACTTCATCGACTGCTAATCTAGAAAATGAAACTTTTTCACTAGATGTTTCACAGACTGAAGAAAAGTGCTTCTCCTCCACTAAGAAACAAAAGGTAAGTGAGGAATCTGCGTATTTGACTAACAAAACTGCTTTAGAGGAATTTGAAAATTCCCAAATCCAGAAGACATTGAATGCAATTTTGCGCCTAACAAAAGAAACTCACCAAGCTGTTGTGGTTAATAAAGAGAAGATTCAAATATGCCTTCAAGTTCAAGTGTTGCATCCAAATCTAATAAAGCAAAAAGCAACAAATTTGACATTTCCATAGCCCATTTAAGCAAGTGTAAATCAATACAAGAATCCTGAACAATGATTTGATCAAATCTACATTCAAATTGGTGGAAAAGAAGGATCTAGGGCATGCTGATGTCATTTTCAGTACCAAGTGATATAATGGAAAACATTGCAATAGTGACACTAATATGCCTGATGTAGATATAGCTGTTGAGGATGAAGATGATGATAATCAAGATAATATTGATGATGCTTCTGATGATAAAATGTTTACATTATATTGCATAGCTTGCACAGACCCCAAAGCATGTGCTTCAGACAAACATTCTAACATAAAAGGTTACTTCAATGTTAAAGATTTAACCTATGTATGCAAACAAGGAGAAAATCAAGAGAGATGGTTTAGAAATCTGAAAACCCACCTGAAGAGACATTTAATTAAACTTCAGCATCATCAAAGAGCTGCTGTTTGTGAAGTGATGAAAACATCTTCTCGGAACACTACTAAACGCATAGAAGACTTATGTGGCAACATCTTATACTACATAATGAAAACAAACACTGCATGGGCTCTATATCCAGTACTTCTAGCTGTATTACATAGGTCAGGTTGTGAGGTTGGAAATTTGAATCATAGCACACATGCGTGCGAGACAATTTGTGAGCTATTAGATAATCAACTTAAAGAACAAACTGTAAAGTGGTTCTTAGAACAAACTTCAGTAACAATAACAGCTGACATTGGAACAATTTTGGGATTAAGCATGCTAGTTGTATTAGTTATGAGTGAAGAAGATAAGACTGTAAAACTTGCTGGGATAAATTTAGTACGCAGCAAATCAGGAGTTTATTTGGCCAATGAAATTTTTGATGTGTTGAAGTCTCCTAATCACTTGAAACTATCTGAAGAAGCAATTAAATCCAAGGTATCTGGAATGGTTGGAGATGGGGCTTTTTGTAAGGACAACGAGCCATTTAAAAACGAAATGAAAAGTTGTTTGGAGAAAATTTCAAATTTCGATGGGACTTAATGCATCTTGTGAACAGAGCCCACGTTGATGCATTGAGAAAATTTGTAAACTAAGTGAGCTTTTAGACTTTATTCAGAATCACACTTCAAATCTGAGATCAGGCCTTCACTATACCAATATGGTTCTTGATAATATCATTGGTTTTAAGAGACCAAAACTCAAATCTGATACTCGCATGGTTAATTACGAATTTGATCAATTTGACAGATTTGTGGAAAATTGTGTTTTTTGATCATCCACAAGAGAAAGAAATTAGTGCCAAGTTCTATGTATTGATTTCCTATGTAACAAAGATTATGTTGCAAGTAGCTCAAAAAACCACAGTTAGTGCAGAATTTGTAGAAAATATATTTTATAAAGAAGGAGGAAAACTGTTATGTTAAGAGTGATGGAAACAATTTCCAAATTAGCTAATGGAGGAAATGCAAATGATGTAGTTTCTGAATTTAAGCACGATACCACAGGGCAGCAAAAGGAACTAACAGCTGAGGATTACATCCTAAATGAAGTTTACAAATACATCAAGAAACGTTCTGATTACTACCAGGTTGCTGAAGTTGCTAGACCATCCAGAACCAGATCTGAAAGTAGTTTTACAAAAGACTCAGTGATAAATTGGCTGACAGAATATATAGAACAGCTGTGGAAAGGAATCAGAGAGAGATTAAAGCATTTTGATAAAGATGGATCAACTGCCTGGAGTGAAGCACCAGCTGAAGGGACATTCTCCATTCTTGGTTACATTGTTGAACACAAAGGATCCATTAAGCCATCTCATTTGACTAAGCTGTGCAGAATTGTGAAGGAGAGTCCAGCTCCAGGCACTAGATCTGCTGTAATGATCACACAGAAAGCCATTGATCAGTGGCCAAGCATACATGGCGGTAAATTCACAACAAATGCCTACATGCAAGGTCTAACATCGTCCACTGTTGCTGCTGCAATGAATAAATAAACTTAAGGTGAGTTATAAACTGTACATTATTGTATTATTATGTTTAGCTAAAACAATTTGTAATTGGTATGTCGTCAATTCAAGAGTTTACTATCATTAACCTATCTAGTGGTGTAAGGGGAAAAAAAGTAAATTCAGAGCTGTGCTCCAGTAAGTTTTTTCAAATCTGGAGTCATGGACCTACCAATAAACTCTTCCTAAATACCAGTAAAACAAATTTCATGATTTTTACTAATAAAAGAAATGTATATCTTGATGAACTTAATGTTAATGGAGTCGCTATAAAGGAGTGTACTGTAACAAAATTTCTTGGTGTAATGTTAAATAAAAATTTGCAATGGAGTGATCATGTAAATTATATCGCGAAAAAGATTTCAAGGAGTGTTGCTATAATGTTAAAACTTAGAACTAGTCCCTAAACAGGTTATATTGACTGTTTCATACTCTTGTTCTTCCTTATATGACGTACTGCACCCTTGTTTGGGGAAACTCCGCTAACAACGCATTAAATGGTATCTTTGTCATCCAAAAAAGAGCAATAAGGTTATTATCTGATGCTTATTTCCTTGATCGCTCTAGTGCATTATTTAAAGAGCTAAACCTACCGAAGCTCAATGATATAACCAAACTGGCACATTTTATTTTTAGTTACGAGTGTAAGAACAAAATCATTAATTTACTATGGGTAAATAGATATTTTGTAACTCATCAAGAAATCCACTCGTATTAGACCAGAAATAGATCAAAGCTTGTTATACCTCAATTTAGATTGTCTTCATCTCAAAAACCATCCATTTTCATTGGATTGAAACTATGGAATGACTTAATGCCGATATAAAAAATATTGTGAATGAAAATTTGTTTAAAACTAAGTTGAAATCCCAATTAATAATGGCATACCAACAAAAACCTAGGATTAATGTCCATTACTATTGTTTATTAATTTCTCGTGTGTAACCTAGTATTAAAAACACATTTCTTGGGATTGTTCAGTTCTTATCTCTCGTGTATAATATTGATTTCTTTGTATGGTATTGGTATAATGCCTTCAATGGTGACCTTGCATTTGTCATATCAATAATGATAATTTAAGATTAATACATACTTTAACTATTAATAGTACTTATTTACTTATTTATTATTAATTAATAATAACTAGCTGTTTATTTTTAATAAGAGCCCAGTAAAGCCTAAAGCTTAAGGGCCAAATTAAATAAAATAAATTGTCGAGCTTCGCAATTATTCGTGTCTTTGTAAAACGAATGTATTTATTTTATTATTAATAAAGGTTATTCAATATTGAATATTCTCGTTAGTTTTGACAGTAAACTAACGAAAATATCACGACGACGACCTAATCAATCACCAAGGGCGTACAGTTGACCTAACCGGGCATATATATATATATATAATTATATATATATATATATAATATATCGAAATGTACGGTAAAATATGAATGCCCGGTTAGGTCAACTGTATGCCTTTGACGACTGGTTAGGTTAAGTCGTGATATTTTCATTAGTTTTGACAGTAACTACTATAGCAATTATATTTGTAAACCGCACACTATTGTAGAGTCAGCGCAAATTCTTTTGTAGACAAGATATCTTTGTAGACCGCACGCTGTAGTAGCACCTAAGTTTATTTGTACAAGTATTTTATTGTTAGCTCGACAGCAACAACAAAAAACAAATGTTTACATTTACAAAAGAACTCAAACTGTTACAAGGCTAATGTAAGCTATGTAACATAACATTTATAAATTCAATGCTTGCCATATTAAACATAATTCCATAATTAAATGGGTTATATTTTGTACTGATAATGATACGTTAGATATTTAGCAAACATTTAGCAACCAAGCCGACTAGTCGGCCAATAATAGCCGGCTACCGACTATTTACCGACTAGTCGGTACAGCTCTGATTTTTGACGAGTCGAAGAACAGATTTTACATAATTCCGGGTAGAAATATAAGGTAAGTGAAAGTCAGGAGTTGGATGTCAACGGTACCTTCTGAAAATCTCCTCTCTGTTGTAGAAAACGTTAGAACAATCAAAGTTAAACAAAGTTTTTTTGGCATTAATAGTAGGAATATAATGTACAATGTGTGCATCCATGCCACAAAGAATCATCTCCATGATGCACTTAGCGCAGCACTCGGAGAGGCTGCGGCTATGGAAGCAATGATCATTCAATGGAAAATGAGCCTCCTAATAAAAATGTCAAAGGCGTCTCTTGGGAGCATTCAAACGTCAAACTGGAGCGATAGGACAGGAAACAGATATAAGATTATGGTCGGAGGAGCCCAACAGAGAAAAAAAGTTTAACAGAGTAAGGCGGAGGAGGAGTGGTGAGAAATAAATCCAGAATGTTGGGTCTGTCTCAAGGTGATACGAGTTAGAGTGCTGTACAATGTACAACCCTGCTGTAGGTCAGTTAGAATAGAGAAGTTGTAAGCTAGTTTACCAGGGATGTCGGAGAAACGGGAGGAAACCAAAGGTGGTGGTGAACATTGAAATCTAAAATAGAGATTTCAGCAAAAGGAGAGTTGGATAGAATGTATTCCACTTTTGAAGTGAGGTAGTCTAAGCGTTTTGGATAGTTAGTAGAATTAGGAGAAAGGTACACAGAGCGGATGTATTTAGTCTGAGATTGGCAATTAAGCCGTAGCCAGATGGTGTTGGAATTGGGAGGATTCAAGATCGGGAATACGAGAGCAAGTTTGGTCGTTACGTTCATATACCGAACATTCACCTTTGGAATGAAACTGAGTATAGAGAAAATAGGAGGGTACAGAAAAGGGGTTGCTGTCAGTCGTTCCAGACACCCGAGTTTCAGTGAGGAAGAGAAGGTGAGGTTCAGAGGAGGAGGTGGTGGTGTTCAACAGATTGAAAATTTGAGGAAAGGCCACAAATGTTGCAGAAGTTTCTGAAAAATGAATCAGGCAGAAGCCCAGAACATCTTGAATGGGCAGTAGCAGAACCAGCCCGGCTGCCTGTGTCTCCGTTCCCAATATCGGCAAGGGGGAGCCAAAATGGGACCTTTATGGTCTCCCCAAGGGACTCCTCGGATTTTGAGCTTGAGGTCGATGCAATCCCCACCGAAAGTACTTACAGGTCGATTGGTGTTTACTCTCCTGTGTAAATTACTAGCTGAGGTACTCGGCGTTGCCCGGATAAATTTCACATTAGATCCCCAGGGGGTGGGGGTAATGGCGGGTATTCAGTTGACCTAACTGGGCATTCAGTTGACAACCGGGCATTCAATTAACCTAACCGGGCATATACTGTCATGAAAATCTTAAGATTCAGAAATCTTGACACAATGTGAAGCTAAAAATTTCACGGCTGCGTTCTTTTCTGTAGTTTAATCGCGGTGCTGGGGCTTTCGGGCCCAGTAATTTTAACCTGGGGACCTGTGTTGTTCCCATGCCAAATTTGGTAGCTCTAGGTCAAACGGTTTGCGCTTGCATAAAGGACAAACAAACAAACAGGCGGATATATATATATATACACACACACACACACACACCGGGTGTTCCAAAATGAATATAGCAAAAAGAAAGTCAAATAACCTTTTTGGTAATTGAGATAATGAAATAGTTTTACATGAATACAAACATTAGATGTATAAGTTTTAGTTTACTTTAATTCATTATGGTATTGTTTAGCTTTTTCCAAATTATTGATAATCTTGTACATGTCGTCCATCCTTCACTATGATCAATCGTATGCGGCATTCAAATCCTCGAGAAGCTTTTTCCAGCACGACTGTAGGGATGGATGTCACTGCATCAACAATACGATGCTTAAGTTCTTCAATGTCTCTTGGTTTTCTAGTGTAGACTTTACTTTTCAGAAAACCCCATAGATAAAAATCCAAAGGTGTTAAGTCGGGTGAACGGGCCCGGCCATTTCATAGGTCCTCCCCGACCAATCCATCGTGCAGGGAAAGTTTCATTTAAAAACACTAACATTGCGAGCAAAGTGAGGGGGTGCTCCATCCTGTTGAAAGAAAGCTCTCTGTAGCAGGCCAGGATTTTCCCGCAATTGTGGAATAAAGAAATCTCGTAACATGTTAAGGTGCGGGAACTTGACAGGCCACACCATACGTTAACTTTAGGTGAATCCCTTTCATGTTCATACAACTCATGAGGATTTTCCTCTCCCCAAATCCTACAATTGTGCCGATTAACATTGCCCAATATGTGAAATGTAGCCTTGTCATTATTCTGGAAAATAGGATTTATTGTGAAAATAAAAGAAAGTGACAATATTCACAACCAACTAAAACTTATACGTCTAACTCTTGTATTCGTGTAAAAACCATTTCATTATCTCGATTACCAAAAAAGTTATTTGACTTTCTTTTTAGATATTCATTTTAGGACACCCGGTATATATATATGATGAAAATAACCACGAAGGAAACAGAATGGTGCTCAAGCGCTTTCGTGTAATAACATCCTCAGTGTTCCTGAGGATGCCATTAGACGAAAGCGCTCGAGCACCATTCTGTGTTTCCTTTTTCCTTCGCTTCGTGGTTATTTTCATCATAAATATTATTCATGTGTTACTTTCGTGAAATAATATACTGTGTATATATATATATATATATGTGTGTGTGTGTGTTAAAAACTTTGTGAAGATTGTTTTGTTATAATTTTTGCGCTTGGACCTTTTGCAGGACAAATTTTCCAGACGTGGGAACTTTATCTGGAATGGAAAAATGTTCGATGAAAGTATTTGTTGTTCCACTTTGAAAGATGACTAAATGAAACAAAACAATTGAAGCCTTTTGGTCTAATGAAGCTTATTTAACCTAACTTAACTATATCACATTTAACGTTTACGAAGGTTAGAGGTTTCGTAGACGATAAAATTTAATTAAATCTTCGTAGATTTATTACGAGAAAAATTCAATTTTAGTTTCCGTTCGTTCGTTTAAAGTGCAGTAGGCCTGGTCCCATATTATTTTAAAATTCAGAAATTGATTCACGGGTTGGCGGTTAGGAAGCACTGCCGTAGACCTATTTACTCCTTAGCTATGCGGTTAAAATAATATTTCGCGGGCTGACTCGCTTAAATGTGAGCTAGGTTTGTTAGAAAAGTATTATATTGATTCGGATCCCAGACCCTGTAGACTTTGAAAACAATCATATAGGCCTGAACTTAGCCTAAGTGAAAGCCTAGTTTCTTTTAACTTATTACGTAGAGCTAATAGCGTGTGTTTTTTGTACCTAGACCCGCACTGTCTTCAATCTTCATAGACCTAGGTCCTACATGCTAAAAGCTGCCACCGTACCGTAATGAGATTTTTAAAAGTGCAATAGTATAATGTAAGTAGGTTAAAAGCTATTTCCCATCTTCCTCCTCAATGATCTCGGCGCTAAGTTATGTGACGTCATACTTTGTGAGACGAAACGGTTGCCCGCTTTGTGTGGAGGAAATGGCATTTGTCTCACGGTTTTTTTTTTTTTCTTTTTTTCCCCGCTTTCTTGGGTCTCTTATTGCGTTGTTTGGCAAGAGTTCGAGACCAGGTTGTAAACAAAATATAGAAAGTCTTCGTTTACAGCATTTTCCTCTTTAGTGTTTCTTAAATGATATTGTATGTAGGAGGAACAACGTACTGTATATACACAGGATGTCCCATAAGTCAGTGTAGGATTAAATGAAACTTTGCGCTGACTTATGGTACATCACACACACACACACACGTCACACACACACACACACACGTCACACACACACACACACACACACACGAGCTGTAACAGAATTCATTACCAGTTTTAAAGAATTAAGAACTATTTTGATCAGTATAAAACAATTTTGTTACACCCCATATATATATATATATATAATATATATATATATATATATATAACCTTTAACCTTTGGTTAGCTTCCGCCCGAATTGTTCATCTGACGGTCAAACTTTTCACTCCACCTTAGACCTACAGTTGAACGTGGAATCCGAACCACGCCCCATCAGCAGCACAGCGTCTTATCCACTAGGCCACCTAGGGTACTCATTTATCTACCAAGCACTTTCTTTATTGTGTGGAAGGATGAACAGCTGGGTTTTGCTGCGCGCCGGCTGCCGTCGGGTCTCGAACCCAGGGCCGATGGATTCGTAGTCAACGACGCTAACCACACCACCACCGAGGCGCATATATATATATATATATATATATAAGGTCATCCCATAAGTAATGTCGTTTTTTACAATAAAGTTTAAACTAGTCCTACTCGGTTTAAGCATAAATTTTCCGAAGGTTATATCTAAGAGGAGATCTATCGTGTTTCGCTACATACTTTACAGACCTTGACCAGTGAAGACGTGTGTTTTGCTTTGTGTGAACCCCTCATAAACATGGCGGTATCAGAAAAGCATATCAGGCATATAATGCTTTAAGAGTTCAAAAAAGGGAATAGTGCTACTGAAGCAACGCGAAACATTCAGGAAGTTTATGGCAACGATATTCTGCATGTGAGGAAATGTCAAAGATGGTTTCAAAAGTTTAGGAATGGTGACTGCTGTTTGACAGATGCAGCACGCTCTGGACGCCTTGCTGAGTTTCAAGATGACCCGCTGTTAATTGCACTTGAAGAAGACTGTTCAAGAACTGTCGAAGAATTGGCCCAGAAACTCAATTCATCGCCGTCCACCATCCATTGACATTTACAACAACTCGGGAAAGTGCCTAAGTTAGGAAAATGGGTGTCACATGAATTGTTGGTCGACAATCTGAGGGTGCGGGTAAACATTAGCACAGCTCTTCATTCCCGTGAACTCCAAGATCCGTTTTTGCACCGTTTAGTGACTGGTGATGAAAAGTGGATACTGTACCAGAATGTTAAGCACCGTCGACAGTGGGTTTGTGCCGGAGAACCAGCGACACCACAGCCAAAATCAAATCTTCCACCCTCGGAAGGTGTTGCTTAGTGTTTGGTGGGATAAAGGTGGTGTAATACACTTTGAAACCTTACCACACAACCAAACAATCACCGCTCAAGTCTACTGTCAACAACTGGATTGATTGAACACTGCACTAAAAGAAGAGACCACCTTTGTTTGGTTAATCGGAAAGGAATCGTGTTCCACCACGACAACGCACGTCCTCATACCGCTCGGATCACTTCCGCAAAAATTGAGTAGCTTGGGTGGGTAAAACTTCCACATCCTCCATATTCTCCAGACCTTGCGCCTTGACGAGAAACAGTATACTTCTTTAGATGACCTGTACACCAGTCTTTGTACGTTTTTTGCCTCAAAACCGCCTGAATTTTCTAAACATGGCATTGAAAAGCTTGAAGGACGTTGGCAGTGTCATTGATTCCGATGGAAAATATACACTAGAATGACTATATTAAAAAGTTTCACTTGAGTTTTTTGTCCTTCAAATTCCGATCTGAAAAACGACATTACTTATGGGATGACCTGATATATATATATATATATATATATATATATATATATATATATATATATATATATATATATATACATTCAACTGCAAAGAACACGCAGTATAAATAACGTAAAGAACGACGCTTGTATAGGAGATATTCCGCGCAAGACGAGAGAGAGAGAACGGAACAAATGAAAAAATGAGGTAACCACCTGGGAATCGAACCCGGGATCTTCCGATTGCCGGTCAGACGCGATACCATTACACCATGGACCTCACCCTTCCAAATGCCGTAATTCTTCTACATACTCGCAGAAACCAATGCTGCGTGTTCTTTGCAGTTGAATGTATATAATGTTACGGCATGCGGGAGGTGCCCCCTTGGGGCATTGGTTTCTGAGAGTATGTAGAAGAATTACGGCATTTGGAAGGGTGAGGTCCATGGTGTAATGGTATCGCGTCTGACCGGCAATCGGAAGATCCCGGGTTCGATTCCCAGGTGGTTACCTCATTTTTTCATTTGTTCCGTTCTCTCTCTCTCGTCTTGCGCGGAATATCTCCTATACAAGCGTCGTTCTTTACGTTATTTATACTGCGTGTTCTTTGCAGTTGAATGTATATATATATATATATATATGTCCCCTGAAAAGTGTCCCTATTTTTATTGCCCGTTATTTTGTAATGGGTGTATATTTTATTTTTGGGGCTTCTTGTTTAGAAAGGTAACAGATTGGAATTTTTATTCCGCATATAGTGCTATCTAAGTATTTCCAGTCTTTCATTACTTGATAACTATGGGTTTAAAATACAGTACTTTCTTTCACCATTTCATACTTGAAGCAATAAGTTTTCCTAATTTCTAAGAAATTAGGAAAAGACGATACCGCTACCAATACATTATATCCTAGTAAGGCCATAGAAGGCCTTATTAGGATATAGTCTTCAAGGAAAGCTAAATCTTGACACACTTCGCACACTGTGTGTGAAAACTTTTTGAGGAAGCATTTTTCCAGGCGACTAAAGCTCCCTTCTTCAGCCAGTCGAATGGTCCCCATACTCACCCGACCTCCCACCCTCTGACTTTTTGTGGGCGTTACATAAAAGACAGGATCTCTTCTACCAAACCTAAGACGCTTAGAGATCTAAAGACCAAAGTTGACGAGGTAATCAACATCCCAACTGAACTATTTCCAAAAATTGTCAAACATTTGTGTACGGTTGAGTATCGTGTTGGAAAAAAGTGGTGATTACACTGAACATGTTTAATTAAAGTTAATAAATTCCTATGTTTTACGTACCTATTGCGTTTGTTTTTGTGTCTAGATTCCTTTTAACATTTATCTTGGAATAGTGACATTTATTTTGGACACTTGGTATATACGAGGTCTGTTCAAAATGTATCCGGACAGGGCGTTTATTTTTAGAACTTAGGTCACGTTTGGAATTGTGACTGTGCTAAACATGTGTCTGCATGTTGAGGCAAGTTGACTCATAGGATTGCCCTTCATTGTGTAGCGTCAGTCCACTGTGGTGAGCCGATAAAGTTAAACGTTTTGTTTCGCGGCGATTTCTTACGATGTCTGAAGGTGTTGTGCACCTTGAATATGCTCTACTGGGATAAACAATCAACAAGGAATTTTATATTGAAATTTTGAGACGTCTACGTAAAGCACTTCGGAGGAAACCGCCGCAGAAGTGGGAATCCGGAGACTGGATGCTTCATCACGATAACGCGCCATCTCACTCGTTTCCGAAGCTCAAACAAACCCAGAAAGGACACCAATTCGATGATGCTGAGGCCATTAAAAGAAATTCGACGGAGCAGTTTTTGGCCATTCCGAAAAGTGCTTTCGAGGAATGTTTTAAAAAGTGGCAGAGTCGTTGGACAAAGTGTGTGACTTCAGAAGGAGCGTGCTTTGAGGGAGATTAAGCCTCAAACCCTGTACCATATTCTGTGTATAATAGCATCAGTCCGGATACCTTTTGAACAAACCTCATATATATATATATATATATATATATATATATATATATATATATATATATATATATATATAAGCTTTATTTGCAGGACATAAACCCCATAACAGTACAATAAATCAAACAATAATATATGCAGTGTTGGAAGTAACGGCGTTACTTTTTTAGTAGCTGTAGCGGTAACGCCGTTACTTTCGAGATGATGTAACGGCACTACTTTTTAGAGCGATTTTAATCGTTACTCGCTACTCGTTACTCGTTACTTTCAAACTGATCATTTGACTAGTATCATTTATTAACTGTTAGCTCCTCCAAACGAGGAATATTATGAGATGCCAATTTTGAAAATTGACTAGTATCATTTATTAGCTGTTAGGTGTTAGCTCCTCCAAACGAGGAATATTATGAGATGCCAATTTTGAAAAACTAGTGTTCCTGAAATCTAACAACACACACCTAAAAAATCTGCGATTATTTTTTTGGACAGGCCATTTTTTTATGTTTTTTATTTTTTTGTCAGAGATAATTTGGTATTATTTAAGGCGTTTTTACTCTTTAGTCTTTTCTTAAACGTAGCGTAACGGTAACGCGTTACTTTTTCATAGAAGTAACTGAAGCGGTAACGACGTTACTTTTTTATCAGTGTAACGGTAGCGGTAACGTCGTTACTGATGGAAAGTAACGTGCCCAACTCTGAATACGTGTATATATATTGTTTCAACTTGGCTTACGTTTCCTTAGTTTACACACACACACACACACACACACACACACACACACACACACACCGTACGTGCCAAATTAGGTCCCTGTATTGAGAGGAGAAAAATTATTCCTTTAGTTTCAGAGAAAATGTCCGACTGCATTTTTAATTAAAGAAAAAAAAGAGTTCGAGTGAATATGAACCCAGACAAAAATGAGACTTTTTTGCCTTCTAATTTCAGTTGTCGTGGAGGAAAAAAATGAAGGGTTTATTTTTAGAAACGGTTTTGTTTTTAAATAATAATTTAAACTTTGCTAATTAATGGGTTTACTTAGAGTAAGATGAGGAGAGTGCGTCTGCGTGGGTTAATAATAATAAAATGTCAATAGTTTCCAGAGTAATCGGTAATCCCTTAGGTTTGGCACCGATATTCTACGCTCTTGTTCACCTTTTCTCAAAACTCGGATGTGCTTACCCCTTCAGGGTACGTGAGAAGCCAAACCAAAATATAGTGTCACAACGAGAGAGAGTGAGTTTAAATACAGTATATTAATATTTAGTTCTTTATATATAATACTGATTGCGTTTATTATTATAAATTATATATAATATTTGGGCTTAATTTATTCATATAAGGTAAAATAGTTTGAGAAAATGCGTAGACGGTCAACTTTTAAGGTTGTACCGCGCAGTAGGGTCTTACTGTAGGCTACGAAATAAAAACTAGCAGTTGGCCCTAGACCAGGCTTATAGGTAGGCCATAGGTACGTTTGAAGGTTCTTCTTCGGGGCTTGTTTATTCATGGATGCCTTTAGATTTCAGTATAGGCCTACCAAATGAATTATTGAAAGTAATTTATTTGTATTGCCCCTTAGTGTTTTAAATTGTGTGTAAACACGATATAAATATGTCAAAACAAATTTGAAAGTATGTTAAAGATCAAGGACAAAAAACTGTGATTTAAGTAAAATTAGTTTTATTCTGAAGCCGACATTTTTTTGATAGAGCCTACTGTAATCTGTATATCTTCTGGAATTTACTTAGGCCTATTTTCTACCTGTAAGCTTTTGGGTGATAAGGCCTCCTACCGCGTGTAAAAAATATAATAAAAATGCTTGGGGTTGTTTAACCCCTTTCCTAACGGCAAAAGACGCGTGACGGAGGGGATTTACATTTTACGTGGGATTTAAGCTATATGAGGAGGATCGTTTGAACGCGAGGGTTGGTCATCCATCCATCTAACTACTGAACAGAATTGACGTCGCTCAACCTCGTTGATTTAACGGGAAGCAGTGTTGCTGCTACGTGGTGACATTGTATCTAGTCTTTAGTAACAGAATTTGGAACAACCTTTCCTTTCAATCTTTCAAATGTTCCGTGCGATGATTCCTCATTTTACGAAGATCAAGCTTGTTGCGTTTTCTCTCGATGTGATCTGGTGAAGTAAAGTTTTTTGTGTTCTCCACTTAGCCAGGTACCGAGCAGTATTCCAACTTGGGTGTAATCAGTGTTTTCAGTAGAGGAATCATTATATTCCTATCCCTTCTTTGAAAGGTTCTCAGTATCTGTCCAGTTATTTTTTTTTTGCCCTGTGTAGTGGAGCATCTTATTTTGTGTTTCAAGTTTCGCGCCATTAGTCATTACTACTCGTAAATCTTTTGCTTTAGAGTTTCTTTGAATTTCCCGTCCATTTGGGGTATACTAGTATTTCATGGATTTTAGGTCATCCCTTCTTTAGTGCCTCAATAGTTGAAAATTTTCAGTGTTAAATTTCATATTATTGCCTTCAGACCACTTGTAGATGCTGTTCATGTCTGTTTGTAGAGATCCTGTAATCATCTTGGTTCCTTATTTTTCTTCTAATTTTTGTGTCATCTGCGAAGGGTGTTACTGGGCTGTCACTGGTAATTTCATCTACAGTATATAAGTTAGCATGATTATGAAGAATAATGGAGCTAATACTGTTCCTTGTGCTTCTGAGTTAACGACCTCTGACTTTGAAGAAGATATTCTTTGAACTGTAACTACTTGCAGCCACTCACTAAAGAAATTATATATATATACCTATTTTCCTACTTTTCCTGTTATTCCCATATATTTCAGTTTATGTGCTATGATTCTATGGTCACACTTGTCGAACCCCTGTTCTTCCGTTTTAGGTATAGGTTCCAGTTATCTTTTCCGTGATAGGTGTCGCCAAAAAATAATACTGTAACATATCACATTAGGTGTATATACCTCTGATTTAATTAACCATGAAGGTTCACTTTAGTGTATCCGTTAATTTTAATTGAACCTATAACACTGGGGAACAAATTTCAAATTTTTGTCTATTGAATTAGATTTGACAGTTAGTTCTAGGTAATTTGGGTGCGCTGAGCACGAATTTTTACTCGGTTTTGCTTTATCAGGTCCTGATTTTGCTCAACACCCCTCCTCTTTCGTCGTATTCATAAAAAGGTTTTTTTCTCAATACTAGCTAAGTCTTTTTGCAGTTACACATTATGCAACTAGGTTTTTATCTAGGTATTTGTACCTATTGTTATGGTATTGTTGTATTATGTATATTTTATATGTAACACCCGAAAAATATTTTTAATTTTGTCATTTTTAACCCATTTTAATATTAGTAAATTAAGCTAAAAATATCATAGAATTCTAAAATTTTCTCGAGCGTTCCTGTTCTCTGTAGAGTATTCTAGAGGGACAACTAAAATATATAAAAGCGACTCGTTTCCAGAGTTAATCAGTCAATTCAATCAGTCAGTCAGTCAGTCAGTCAGTTGAGTTAGTTAATTAAGTTGGGCATTAACATAATTTTGAATTGGCATATGATTTAGTGAGTAATTTTGTCATCGTGATTTAATATAGTTGATTTAATTAGACGTAATTTATATTGTACCTACTCATCCGTGTTTCTAGTTTAATTTCATAGATTGTAAGTACCTATTTCATAATAAGTACCTATTTAAACTAATTTTTGTGTTTATATTTCAGATTTTCTTAAATTTATATGAATTAAGGGCTTTAAATACCTTTACAAATTGGCAGAACAATCAAGCAATATGTCATCAAGCACTAGAAAGTTCAAATGCAAAAACAACCCTGATTCCTTCTGTTATATATGTGGAAATTTTACACTTCCACATCAACGAGCAAATATAACTGACTTCGTAAAAGAGCTTACTTAGCTTATTTTGGCATAAAACTGGGGGACCAAGATAAATCGTGGGCTCCACATAAAGCCTGCACTATATGCATTGAAAGACTGCGACATTGGACGAAGGGTTCGGATTCAAAAATACCTTTTGGAGTTCCGATGGTAAGTTTATGATTTCATAAAACTACGTAATTTAATCACTAGTATACTGTAACTTACCTAAATGTAATTGTAACTTAGGTACAAACAAAAATTTACAGAAAATGTTTATAAGAATCTCAAATATTGCATAAGGTTGAAACACATAGAAATGTTAAATGTTTGGGTGATAACTTTTGATAAAATTCATAAAAACAAGTCTCTCGTCGCTTTTGTTAACGCTTTACAATTTTTTTTCCATATCAGGTGTGGCGAGAGCCTACTAACCACGAGACCGATTGCTACCTTTGCTTTGTCAAGACTTCGGGCTTCACTAAGAAAAATAAACATTGTATCGAGTACCCAAATTTCGACACCGCGATACGACCTGTGCTACATTCAAATGAGATCCCCATTCCAAAATTTAAGGGTCTGCCAACTCAAGAATTAGTTGAAGATGTTCCTGAAAATATTGTTATGCACTTTGAGGAGTCAGACACCGATTTTGACCCCAGCGTATTTGAAAGTCAAAACGATCCGCAAAAGTTTAACCAGGCCGAGTTGAATGATCTTGTAAGGGATCTAAATTTGCCAAAAAAGGCTGCGGAAATTTTAGCTTCAAGACTTAAAGAGAAAAACTGCTTACTTCAAACACATACATTTCATTTTACAGAAAAAGAGAAGAAGAACTTGTTAAATATTTTAGAACAGAGGATAGTTTAGTATATTGCTGCGACATAGTTGGTTTGTTAAAGAAGATGGGGGTTGAGTCTTACGATGCAAATGATTGGCGCTTGTTTTTAGACAGTTCGAAAAGAAGTCTTAAGTGTGTGTTGTTGCATAATGGCAATCTATACGGCTCGATACCGATTGGGCACTCAACAAAATTAAAAGAAAAGTATGAACATATAGAAAAGGTTTTAAATCTTATCAAATATAGGGAGCACGAGTGGATAGTATGTGTTGACTTAAAAATGGTTAATTTTCTGCTAGGACAACAAGGAGGGTATACTAAATATCCCTGCTTCCTTTGCTTATGGGACAGCAGAGCCAAGGAAGAACATTATTTCAAACAAATCTGGCCAGCACGAACATCACTTACTGTCGGAGAAAAAAACGTAATTAATCCACCTTTAGTGAGCAGAGATAAAATCATATTTCCTCCTCTCCATAAAAACTAGGCCTCATTAAACAATATGTAAAAGCTTTAGATACGAACGGCGAGTGTTTCAAATACATAACTTCAAAATTTCCAAGTTTAAGTTATGAAAAAGTCAAGGCGGGAATTTTCGACGGTCCACAAATAAGAACAATGATTAAAGACAGCAATTTTCCTAATGTCATGAATGAACGCGAAAAAAAATGGCTGGTTCTCATTCGTGGACTTGATAGAAAACTTTTTAGGCAATTATAGGGCAGATAACTACGAAGAAATCGTAAAAAAACTTTTAAGGGACTACAAAGAGTTAGGTTGCAATATGAGCATAAAAATGCATTTTTTGAATAGCCATCTTGACCAATTTCCAAGTAATTTAGGTGATGTAAGTGACGAACAAGGGGAGAGATTCCACCAAGATATCAAAATTATGGAGGAACGGTACCAAGGCCGCTGGGATTCCCACATGATGGCTGATTACTGCTGGTGCTTGAAAAGAGACCTGCCATCAACAAGCAAATACGCTAGAAAGTCTTATAAAAGAAACTTTTTGCCACAGTGAAAGCTTCATATCTGTTTGTTTTTTTATTTTAAGTCATTTCTATCGTTATAATGTAATTTTACTGTAGTTTGAACTGCTTGTATTCATGAAACTTGAAAAAAAATTTAACACATGACTTAATTTTTTAGTCCTAATTTGAAAAATCTGGAAAATGGCACATAGGCTGTCGACAAGAATAAGGACCTGATAGAGCCAAACCGAGTTGAAATTCGTATTCAGCGCACCCAAATTACCTAGAATCAAGTGTCAGATATCATTCAATAAAATACGTGTTGCCCAGTGTAATCAGCGGTTGAAGTGGAAGTTTGAAGGTTGGGGGTGGGTCCCTTTGTAGTCCCTACTTGGTATTTCACCCGATGCAAGTGCTGCAATTATTTAAAGAAAGCACGCTTACCTCCAGTGTCAAACGGTATTTTTGTTGTTTTAAGGGTAAAAGATATCTTAAAATGGCAAAAGTCAAAACGCTACTTTGCAATCTCTTCCTTCGAGAAAGATGCCTTTCCTTAGCGAATTTCTTATAGGTGGGATGTTGGATTCTTCCCGAAATTCTCGTCACTTTAATTAATCACCCACCACCTTATGTAGTTTTGAATTTTGGATAGCTATTGGCCTTTTCCATTTAATTTAGGTTAGTCCACCTTTAATTAAGACGTTTAGCTGCTATTTTGTAGTCGATGAGCTTAATTGGAATTTTGGCACGACTACCAGGCCTGAGGTTAAATTATACTACTCGAGGAATATAATTTGATTCTTGTGTTTAGCTATAAATTAACCTTTCATAATTGCTCTTCATACAAACTAAATTGAATTCTAAAACCTTTTTGTGTCGTGTATTAGAAACACGCAATCTGTGGCTCTCTTAACTGAAGAGAACGCATAGAAAAACAATTAAAGAAACAATTTGGCTTAATGAGTAGTTGGCACTCGTTTTGTTTATTACTCTTTTCGCTGCTAGTTGTCGAATATACAGTTGTATAACCTCTGACATAAACTATATCTAGCGACTAGGGCCAGTCAGTATCCAAACAACTGCCTATATGCCAAACTATGGTACTGTAATTGTGGCCAAGTAATTCATATACGATATGGAAATTTAGCCGGCTTTACCACAGCGAATTTTGCTTGCGAATTTTAGGTTTATTCAAATTAGTGTTTGAGTTTTTTTTTAACTAGTTTGTGAGGGACGGGTATAGAACGTCTTGTGGGTTCTTTTACTACGATCATTTCTAAGCAGTTCTCTCCCGCAAAGCTTCCTCATTTCGACCGCAATAATACTACAGTATTCCTCAGCCCAAACTGGTTTACTTCACCGGAGTTAACAGCTGCTGTTACCTTTGCGGCGAGTCTTCTCTTGAATGAGTTATTAACCCATCGACCAGCGGACTGCGGCCACCCTTAAGAAACATTTCAATTTCGGATGTTGCCTCCCACTCAGAAGGAAAGAATCTGACCAAAGTGGGTGTTTAGTGGTCACTCATTCTCAATGGCTGAATGGAATAGCTCTCAGCTTTAGGGTGAATTGCCTTCCCTCTGTGAAAGGCGTGTACTATGAATTGTACCTTGGGTCGTTCAGTGTTACGCTCGTATAATTTATAGGGTGCACAACGGTATAAGATTCGACAAAGAATATGCGTCTCTGTACTAGTGATGCGCCTTGTATAGCCTAAAGGACATCCACGTAGACCATAGAATATCATATCTATGAGAATAACTGAAAGCAAAATTGTCTTCTATCCTAAGGCCAGAAACTTGTTAATCATATGCAGCGAGCCATCACGCTGTAGGCCTACGATAATAACCTGTTGGGGAATAATTGAAAAAAAATATAAAATTGTTACCGTAGTTTGCGAAACAATTGTTCATTTATTAGTGTAGAAATATTGATCCGGGATCTAAATTGCTAGGGGTCTTATTCCAATAGACTTTCGATATAGACCATATGGTACTCCATTACCAATAAAATGAGTGAGATGAGGTTAAATACGTAGGCCTAGCCATGCCAAAGAACGTTTATTCAGAAAAAAAAATTCCATCTTTGCCCACATTCCCAGGAGTGTGGGCTGATTGACCATTACAGAGGTATCGAAAAATTTGTAATATTTTGGAATTTACAAGTAATACATTAAAATGTTTTTCACTCACTCAGAAAGTTGTCATGAGGACTATTATTTAATGAATGAAGCTCGATTTTGGTGTTTGAGTGAAAGGAATGTTCATGGCGGTATTTTTTTTATTTATTGTGTATTGTGTTCGTGATTTTCCCTAAATCTCTTTGGGAAGGTAAATTCTTACCGTACTGTAATAAATCCTTCAAACAAATTGGTTCACATAATTCGTGGGAAGAAAAAGGAACCTTCTTTTAAGTTTGTTCTCTTGGCTTACAATGAGCTTTCTAAGTATACCACTCTGTATAAATAGAACTTCTAAGTGGCCTACATAAACTGCGTGGAAAGTCTTTCCTTAACCACATAGGCTCACGAGAGTTTAGTAATAGTTAAAATCTATTATCGCACAATTATTTATACAAAATTTAATGTTACTTTTTAAGTGCGGAAGGCCTATTTTGCTACGTATGTAAACTTGTATCGTAATTGTCCGAGCAAGATTGGATCATTATCATGTAAGAATTGAAGTGTGTCTGATTTTAATACATTTAAATTAATAATTCTTGTAGCTATCACACTTAGTTAATAGGGTGGGGGGAGGGGGTAACGTTGCAGAAAAATGTTTGTCGTACTTCCTTCCATTTCGCGTTGCTGACACGCATTATTGAAATTAAAATAATTTTCACAGATTTCAAAGCGGTGCACCGAAATATATATATATATATAATATATATATATATATATATATATATATATATATATATATATATACACAGGGTGTAGCAAAAGTTAGCCGTATCAGTTATATTATTTTACTGACAGGGTTTATAATAAGTGTTCGAATTGAACACCGTTAACTCGAAAACACGTTTCAATACGTTTCACGCAACTGTATTCAACTTTTTGAAGCGTTTCAAACTAAAAAGAAAACGTTAGAGCAATTTCTCCTTACCTATGGCTTCTGACTTTTGCTACAGGAGCAAAGGTAATGAGGAATTGCTCTAACCAATTTTTTTTAATGTTTCTAACACTTCAAAAATTTAAAGTCGAGAATTTTTAAATCTAATTTCAATGAAAAATTGTCAATACTCTCCAGTCATTCATGAGTTATTCAGTGGGAGAATTGGTACTAATTATTTTAGTTTTATGCCTATTCAGTGTAAACTATCTAGTTACAAAACGGGAGTTTATTGTGCCTTTCGACTGGGGTGTCCTTTCATACAGAAATAGAATATTTTAACAACTCCTTTATTGGAGTTTGAGAATTATAATGATGATAAATTTCACTGTCTATCAAACCCCGTTTGCCATCATTATTATTTTCAAAGTTAAAGTTTATTTGAAGATCCCCTATTTGAGTACACAAACCAGGAAACTTGGTACTAAAGTAGTCAGGAAATCATAACCACAATGTAATTTTAAATTTTTATTTATTAACTAGTCAACAACGCGGTCTTTTATCACAAACAACGGCTTCCGAAAACAATTAAGTCTTAGCTTATAATTTTTTTAATGCAGGAAGGAGGGGCCAAGGCCGAATGCCCTCGTAAACCCCCCCCCCCCTCCCCCAATAGAAGGAAAAGCAGACCCGAAATAAGAGGCCGAGGCTCTTGAAAAGTTGTAATTTTTTTTTTCAATTTTGAAAAGATTATGTAATGTGCTGCATGTATGTGTAGTGAGGAATGGAGGAAGAAGTGTGTTTGAGAGCATGCTGGACTGCTCACAGGGTAGATGAGACACTGGAAAAGATAAGCTAAGGAGGACAGTGACAGGAGAAACGAGAGTTCCAGCACTCCTTGTCTCTTGCATAACGTCCCCCTCCCCCGGAGTACTTCCCTGATCGATTGGTGCTTACAATCTCCTAATATTAAAACATTTACAAATATGTTTATGCTGACTGCAACGCCAAATATGTAGGTCAAGCGACCTTACAATTCAAGTAAAGGAAAGACAAACATAAAGGTGTTCCCCACAGAACCACCAGCCGCCCCTTATCGAAACCTGAATATTCAGCTATTCGCAATCACGTTGACCAGTCTTCCCATCCAATAACCAATAGGTTATAGGAAGAGATTGTAGACATCAATCGACCAGGGAAGTACTTCGTTGAGGTGGGGAAGTTAGGTAGGAGACAGGGAGTGCTAGAATTCCCGTTTCGGAGCAAGTGTAGTTTACGTCCCCCTGACGCAAAAGGGGACACAAACTACACTAGGTCAAATTTGGGAACGTAAACTACACTAGGATATTTAGGAGACCTTTTTTAAATGAATCCATCAAATGAGGCGTTGCGTGGAAGAAGGGCGACCTAGCCATTTTTGGCGAAAATGAATTATTGCTGATTTTCAGTAGCTTAATATAATATATTAAGCTACTGAAAACAGCAATAATTCATTTTCGCCCAAAATGGCTAGGTCGCCCTTCTTCTACCTAATTGTCGATAAATACCTCTCCAACTTAAAATGCATTTTTCTCAAAGATTTGATTTTGGCTAGGTCGCCCTTCTTCCACGCAACGCCTCATTAATAAAACGTTAAAACTAACGAAAATATTACGACTTAACTGAACCAATCGTCAATTTATGTGTGTGTGTATATAAATTAACGATTGGTTAGGTTAAGTCGTAATATTTTCGTTAGTTTTAACGTTTTATTTGATCAGGTATACGCGGACAAAGTTGGGGAACGCAAACTACACTAGGATAATGTAGGGGAACGCAAACTACACTTGCTTCCGTTTCTTCTATCACTGTCTTCCTTAGCTGATATTTTTCCGTGTCTCATCTACCCTGTAAACAGTCCAGCATGCTCTCAAACACATTCTCCTCTCGCTGTTCCTCACTATCCATGTATGCATCTTACTACACAATCTTTTCAAAATTAAAAAAAAAAAAAAATGGCATCGACCTCAAGAGCCTCGGAGTCCCTTGGGGAGGAGACCATAAATGTTCCCATTTCTGGCTCCCGTTGCCGATACCGAGAACGCAGACACAGGCAGCGGGGCTGGTTCTGCTACTGCCCATTCGAGATGTTCTGGGCTTCTGCCTAATTCACTTTTCATAAACTTCCGCAACATTTGTGGCCTTTCCTCAAATTTTCAATCTGTTGAACCACCACCTCTCCTCCTCTAAGCCTCACCTCTTTCTCCCTAAAATTTAGGTGTCTGGAACGATTGACAGCAACCCCTTTTCTGTACCCTCCTACTTCCTCTGTACTCTATTTCATTCCAAAGGTGGATGTTGGGTATATGTACGCAATGACCGAACTTGTTCTCGTATTCCCGAACTTGAATCCTCCAAATTCTATCAGGGCATCCCATAAGTAATGTCGTTTTTTAGATCGGAGTTTGAAGGACAAAAAAAAACTCAACTGAAACTTTTTAATCTAGTATATATTTTCCATCGGAATCAATGACACTCTGCCAACGTCCTACAAGCTTTTCAATGGCATGTTTATAAAATTCAGGTGGTTTTGAGGCAAAAAACGTACAAAGACTGGTGTGCAGGTCATCTAAAGAAGTATACTGTTTCTCTTCAAGATAGTTTTGCAGACTCCTGAAGAGATGATAATCTGAAGGCGCAAGGTTTGGAGAATATGGAGGATGTGGAAGTTTTTCCCACCCAAGCTCCTCAATTTTTGCAGAAGTGATCCGAGCGGTATGCGGACGTGCGTTGTCGTGGTGGAATACGATTCTTTTCCGATTAACCAAAGAAGGTCTCTCTTCTTTTAGTGCAGTGTTCAATCGATCCAGTTGTTGACAGCAGACTTGAGCGGTGATTGTTTGGTTGTGGTAAGGTTTCAAAGTGTATTACACCACCTTTATCCCACTAAACACTAAGCAACACCTTCCGAGGGTGAAGATTTGGTTTTGGCTGTGGTGTCGCTGGTTCTCCGGCACAAACCCACTGTCGACGGCGCTTAACATTCTGGTACAGTATCCACTTTTCATCACCAGTCACTAAACGGTGCAAAAACGGATCTTGGAGTTCACGGGAATGAAGAGCTGTGCTAATGTTTACCCGCACCCTCAGACTGTCGACCGACAATTCGTGTGGCACCCATTTTCCTAACTTAGGCACTTTCCCGAGTTGTTGCAAATGTCGATGGATGGTGGACGGGGATGAATTGAGTTTCTGGGCCAATTCTTCGACAGTTGTTGAACGGTCTTCAAGTGCGACTAACAGCAGGTCATCATCAAACTCAGTAGGGCGTCCAGAGCGTGCTGCATCTGTCAAACAGCAGTCACCATTCCTAAACTTTTGAAACCATCTTTGACATTTCCTCACATGCAGAATATCGTTGCCATAAACGTCCTGAATGTTTCGCGTTGCTTCAGTAGCACTATTCCCTTTTTTGAACTTATAAAGCATTATATGCCTGATATGCTCTTCTGATACCGCCATGTTTATGAGGGGTTCACGTAAAGCAAAACACACGTCTTCACTAGTCAAGGTCTTTAAAGTATGTAGCGAAACACGATAGATCTCCTCTTAGATATAATATAACCTTCGGAAAATTTATGCTTAAACCGAGTAGGACTAGTTTAAACTTAATCTATCGTAAAAAACGACATTACTTATGGGATGACCTGCTATACCATCTGGGTACGGCTTATATGCTAATATCAAACTAAATACATCTGCGCTGTTTACCCTCTCCTAGTTCGAATGATTATCCAAAACACTTTGACTACCTCGCTTCCGAAGTGGAATACATTCTATCAAACTCTCCTTTTGCTGAAATCTCCATTTCAGGAGATTTCAGTGTTCACCACCATCTTTGGCTTTCTTCCCATTTCACTGACATCCCTGATGAACTAGCTTACAACTTCTGTATCCTGAATGACCTGGAGCAGATTGTACAGGACTCTACTCGTATCTCTGATCGCTTTGGAGATAGACCCAACATTCTGGACATATTTCTCACCACTTATCCTCCTTTTTACTCTGTCAAACTTTTTCTCCCTTGGATTCCTCCGACTACAATCTTGTATATGTTTCCTGTCCTATCACTCCAGTTCGACCTTTTTCTCCTCCCAAGAGGAGAAAACTTTGGCCCTTTGGTGCCGCTGATTGGGAGGCCCTTAGGGAATACTTCTCTGATTTCCCATTGAATGAGTACTGTTTCCGTAGCCGAGTGCGCTAAGCACATCACGAAAGTGATTCTCTTGGGCATGGAGGCGTATATTCCATATTCTATTCCTACTACTAATGCCAAAAAACCTTGGTTTAACTTTGCCTGTTCAAATGTTATCCGCAACAGAGAGGAGATTTTCAGAAGGTATCGTCGCCATCCAACTCCTGACTTTCACTAAGTTTATATTTCTTCCCGGAATCGTGTAAAATCTGTTCTTCGACTCTTCAAAAATTTTCATCAGAGAAAACTGTGAAAACCTATCCAATTCTAATTCTCGCTCTTTCAGGAACCTAGCCAAGAACCTCTCCAACAACTTTACTTCATTTTTCCCTTCTGACCACTGTTCTTCTCCCAAAGCTCTTAATAGTGGTGTTCTTTAGGTCTCCATCCTGTAACCCACTTTTTTTCTTTTATTTATTAATGATCTATTAAGTAACACTTCCGATTGTATCCACTCCTTTGCTGATGATTCCACTCTTCACTTCTCCACCCGCTTCATAAAGCGTCCCTCTCAATAGTCATGTTTCGCGTAGGACGGCTATGATGCACCTGACCTCTGATCTTTCTTTTATCTCTCACTAGGGTAGAGAAAACCTTGTGGCTTTCAATGCCTCAAGAATTCTATTCCTTCATCTATAGGTATCCCCTTACCTTCAACCAGGTATGGGGGCAATTACAGTTAAAAAATAATTGGTTACATTTACATTGAAAAGTAATTAATTTCAATTACAATTACTTTTCATTGAAACACCAAATATCAATGAAAGGAAAGGAAAGAAGTCTCTACCATTTAATTTACAACCTTAACTTTTTATTTCCATACCTGTAGTGTAAATATTATTCTATTTGAACAGGTTTTTAAATCACAGTTCTTTTAGCAGTCAGTGTAATATCAGGTGAATTGTTCATTGGGTTCATTCTCATTGCCACTGTGAATGAATGTAATTGATTACAATTGCAGTCTTAATCAATTACAATTACGCAGCAATTACATAAAAAAGTTAAATCAATTACACTCAGTTACAATTATAAATTACAATTACCCAATGCCTGCCTTCAATAATATACAACTCAATCCTTCCCCTTCTCTTAAAATTCTTGGTGTTTCCTTTTCTCGTGATCTTTCCTGGGAAGATCACAAACTCTTTCGAAAACAGCTTCTAAGAGGTTAGGTGTGCTGTACCGGCTCCGCAGTTTCTTCACCCTAACTCAATTGCTGTCTCTGTACGGGGGTCTTATCCGACTCTGTATGGAGTACGCTTCTCATGTGTTGGGTGGCTCAACCCACAGCTTGACTTGACAGGGTGGAATCACTCTTTTCGTCTCATACCAATTCTCCTCCTCTTACTCTGTCTTCAATCCCTCTCTCTTCGCCGCAGTGTTGCCGCACTCTCTCTCTATTATCGTTATTTTAATGGACACTGCTCTTCTGTACTCTCTAACTGCATGCTCCTCCTTTAAGAAGATCGCACAGTATCAGACTTTTAACACATTCTCATTCCTCTTCTGTCGAACACTAACGCGAGGGTTAATCGGTATTTTCAATTTTTCATTTGTTTAACCGGTCAACTCTGGAACATTCCAATCTTCATCAGTCCATCTTTCCCCGTCTATGACCTTTAATCTTTCAAACACAGAGTGTCCAGGCACCTCGAAAACCTTGGACTTTGATTTTGGCTCTCTTCCTCAATGAGGGGTGGGGGTTTGCGAACATTCGCCTTTGGCCCATCCTTCCCGCATAGAAAATGATGGCTGTCAATACTCTCCAGTCATTTATTTGAATCCGATTTTAACTTCTTGAATCTTTATATATTCACCCTGTAAAGCTTGTATTGAGTGAACAATCCGCCTCCGTTAAACTTTATAGTCTAAACTCATAAAAACTTTCACCAACCAATTGATTAATTTTTCATCATAAGGCCTATTGCCTTCCACTGCTCGTTGCATTTTACTACAAACTTCCCTCTATATATGTTTTACCTTCTGCGCTGCCCATTGTCGTTCTAAGATTTCATGTTTGTAAGTTTATTTATGAATTTGTTCTGTGAATTGCCTTTTGGTATTTTGTCTTTTAATTTTCAACTCGTTAATATTTTTAGAACTGTTTTCGCCACTGAAAATGGAGGCAGCTGTCTCCGAAACGTTTCGAATTAGAGAATTAAGCTATTTGGTTTTTGCGCTTGGGTCCTTTGTCCTAGGAACAAATAAAAATCTCGCGTGTACACACACACACACACACACACACACACACACACACACACTCAATATTGTTACATAGGCTTCATTATATGAACTGAAACCAGTAATTTGCAGTTTTCGGATAACGAATAGTTTTTACGGAAAGGAGGAAGATTTTGGTGTTACAAAGTCTTCGCCGTGTTGTTGCCAGACTATACATCTTTTGTAAGGAGCAAATGGCGTTCTTTCTCTAATTCCTTGTGTACCGCCATTTTTATCCTGTTTCTGGTCTCGTACCGTGGATCGTAATTATTTCCCGAGAAAGGAGTGTTGTTAGATTTAATTATTTTCTTTTCCTTGGAGAACGATAATATATATATATATATATATATATTATATATATATATAAATTTTTTCCAATTCGGTGGAAAAGGGTCCTCGTATCCCCATAGCATAGGGTTAGGTAATAGGTAACTGGTGGTTTAAAGGTCTATCCATTGTGTACGTTGGCATTCGATTAACATTGTAATGAAGATGTCTCTTAAAGGTCATTCGTGTTTGTTTCACTTTTGGGATGGCACTTCTTGTGTGGGCACGACCGCCCAGTTCGAACTCGAAACCCACTGGAAAACCACCCATACCGGAATGGGCCATCATTATGATCATCCGTCCTCCTCCTATAGCTATACCCCATCTATATCCCAGCGTCTTTCCTTTCCAATAAAACGAAGCAATAAAAGGGACTACCAATATAATGAAGTAATCCTTAACTGTCTTTGAAGGAAGTTTGGAAGCCAGAGAGACCGGGGGAGGGGGAGATCGTTTATGAACGAAATAATCATCTCGGTGGGCCCCGCCCTCCTAATAACTTTAAATTTTCTTTCCTAATCGCTTTTCCAGGGGTTCTGGCCCCTGTTTACTCGAGTAATTTTAAAATATTTTTGATTGTCTCGTGTCGTGTGTGTGTACACACACACACACACACAATTGTGTTGAACCTTGGGCATTTTAGAAGCCTAGATATCTGGCTTGTACGTCATTTGTAAACCGTGCCCTCCTGATTTTACTTGGGTTTATATTGTTATAACTGTAATTTTAGAATTAATTCGATGTGTCTGTGAGAAAGAAATACCATTTGTCATTTTGAAGTAATGCTCTCGAATGTATTGTCTTTGTATTTAATTTTTTGTTATACTTTTGTTCTCATTTTGAAATTTGAATATACTCTTGCTTACGTGATTATAGGTACATAAGAATTAGATATTGGTTTGTATCAGTTACCTGTATGCAGTATAGTTAACATTAATTAATTAGGACCCAAGTAATAATAGAGTGCGTAGGTATTTTTATTAAATTTATTTTATTGATTAGCGTGAGAAAATTAAATTGGGAGTATATATATATATATATATATATGATGAATAAAACCACGAAGGAAAGGAAACAGAATGGTACTCAAGCGCTTTCGTCTAATGACATCCTCAGGAACACTCAGTGTTCCTGAGAATGTCATTAGACGAAAGCGCTTGAGCACCATTCTGTTTTTCCTTTCCTTCGTGGTTTTATTCATCATAAATATTTTTCACGTGTTACTTTCGTGAAATAATTATATATATACAGGGTGGGCCGTAAGTTTCCATACATAGGAAAAATTAAACGTTTGTTTTTATGTTTCAGATACCCTAAGAATATGCGTTTGACGTAAGATCTTGTTTACTGATGAAGCAAATTTTTACGTCAATGGAGAGGTTAATCGGCAAAACATACGTTATTGGAGTAATGCTAACCCTAACTGGCTGAGTCCGACGAAGATGCAAGGTGCCGGTAAAGTGATGGTGTGGGCCGGGATATGGGGTGACAGAATTATTGGACCAATTTTTGTCAGTGGAAATCTTAATGCCGAAAGGTATCTTAACATGTTGCAAGAAGAGATTTTCCCATCCCTGCTAAACGAGGAAGGTAACTTCCCAGTTTACTTCCAGCAAGATGGAGCTCCACCTCATTATGGTCTTAACGTGCGTCGGTATTTGGATCAGCAGTAGTTTCCGGATGCTTGGATTGGTCGGCGTGGTCCTGTGGAGTGGCCTCCCAGATCCCCAGATCTCACCCCCCTTGATTTCTATCTTTGGGGGCACTTGAAGGCCATGGTGTATCAGGAAAAGATACGAGACATAAATCATCTAAAGGAACGTATCACCAACGCCATTACAAGCATAACGTCAACTGTGCTAATGCGTGTTCATCAACAGTGGGGAACACGTATTGAAATGTGTTTTCAAAACAATGGCAACCATGTAGAGCATATTATATAAATAAAAATGGTTGTCCATAAAAAAATGTTTATTTTTCCTATGTATGGAAACTTACGGCCCACTTTTATATATATATATATATATATATATATATATATATATATATATATATATATATATATATATATATATATATATATATATATATATATATATATATATATATATATATATATATATATATATATATATATAACTAAATGGTTAACTTTGGTTTCCGACCAAATTTTCATTCTGACGAAGGCCAAGTATGTTGCTCTACCTTGGACCTACAGCTTAATGTGGAATCCGAACCACGACTCACCACGGGTGGTCAAAAAATGAAAGTCCTTGTCCAGACTCGATCTCACGACCAGCAGCCCAGTGTCTTAACCACTGGGCCACCCAGGGTACACATTTATCTGCCTACCTATTTTTTCTGGAAGGATGAACAGAACAGCTGGGTAAGCTGCGCGCCGTCTGGTTAAGACGCTGGGCTGCTGATCGGGAGGTCGTGAGATTGAGTTCGGGCGAGGACTTTGTAATTTCTGACCACCCGTGATAGTTCGTGGTTCAGATTCCATATTAAACCGTAGGTCTAAGGTGGGGGCAACAAGCTTGACCTTCGTCAGAATGAACAATTTCAATTTGGGCGGAAGGAAAAACCAAGGTTACGAGGATTATGTATGTATGTATGTAACGACCTAGTCATTTTTATTCTTTATAACGGCAAGATTTAATTGTTATCTTGCATTATAACTCTATTGAGAATTTTAAAAAAGTGTAAGTGCCTTTGTAATAGATCGAGCAGAATCCTAGAGAAGGTCATTGTGTTAATTTATACGTGGATAAACTGAAAGAAAGGCACACTAACGATTTTATATCTTCCCTCCCTCCCCTCTGATACAGTAATTTTTCTTTCATCACTCCAACCAAGTTGGGCATAGCCACCAAACATACCCGAATATATATATCTTGTGTCTATTACTGTTAGAAAGGCTTAAAACTCTCCACACATCTAATTTAATATGCCTCAGCCTGTAATATCTCCCATCAAAAACGAAATTAATCGTGTTTGGTTTGAAGAAACCAATCTGGTTGGAGAGGGGCATATATTTGGTTCATAAATATCAATAAATGCTAAGTAATTATAAATATAATGTCAAGTACAGTTAATTTGACCTAAATTAGCCTCTAGTTTATATAACTAGAATGAGATTTTACTGGCCAAATTGCAAAATTTAAATGTGCAGTAATTTTTTTCTGTTAGGCCTAACTTAATTATTTGTTTATATTCCATATTTATATAAAAGGTCTATACCGGTATTCTTTGTTAGTGTTTTAGAGTTGATCCTGTAATTTATATTTAGGCTTTTTTAGTTTAATATAATTACCACTATATTGGCTAGATTTTATATATAATTATAGAGCCAGCGGATGTTTTAAGTTAAAATGAAGTTTTGCTATTTACGTCGCACGAGGTTTTGTTGGACAAAAACTGCTAGTTGTGTGATGCAAACCTCTCATTGCATTTGTATAGAATTTTGTTTCATCGGGAATTGCGTACATTTTTCTTTTGAGCCATCTACTTTGACGTGATATTATTAACGGCATACAGGCCTAACTGATCTCGAGTGCCACGCCCAAACGGTATCATCCTCGTATACATCACTCGTGATCGTTGGCACTTCCTTATTTATAAACCTTAAAACACCGACCAGATAACTCGGAAATAATTTTATTTTATTTTATATAAAATTGTTATAAATAAAATTTTGTAGCCCCTTAACTCATTTCAATTTAAAGTCCTTGGACCCTATACGGTGAGGCTATACCTATATGTAAGCCTCCATATAATTCTGAATGAATAACACACCCCTATTCGGTACAAGTTTTCAATCGAGGAAATTTTTCAGGTTAAGTTATTAAACTTCCTCGTTGAGCTTATGAGATGATGATGATACATTTTGAAGCTTCGCCACCATCGGATAATTAAAGTCATTAAATACGTTTTTGAGGAAAATTTTGCGCAAGGTAATTTCTCAATTTGGGGGTTAAAATTCACCCGGAGGCGAGTATAACCAAATGACAAAAAGCAAAATCCTTGAATTTTAAGAAACCTTCAGAATATTATAGAGAAATTTCTTAGTTCACAATTTAAATAAATTGTAGGTCTCGTAATAGGCTCGTTATAGTCATTAAACCCTTAAGGGCTTTTTTTCTCGTGACTTTGAAGTATACGAACGTAAATTAGGTGCCCTAATGCGTATAAACACTGACTTTAGTAATGTGAACTGTAATTTGAAATGCATTTTGAGCCCAATTGACTGTATGTATATAAAACAAATTTAGCTTACACACACACACACACACACACACACAGGGTATACCAAAAGTTCTGCCCATAAAGTACATCATGATATTAACCTTTGGGGCAGGACTTCTGAAACACACACACACACACACACACACACACACACACACACATTATTGATGCAACCTGAAATTCTCCGCTTAATTTAGAATCGAGGCACGCTTATTTCACACAGTTAAGTCACACATTGTGGCAGAAATGTGTTATTCGAGCGTTATTCATGTTGCATATTAAAACAAGCAAGTGGTTGAACAAAAACACACTATATGCAGTACTTACACAGATTGGAAAATTAGTGGTTTGGACTGGTCCTGACCGGCCCAGTTGCATCATTAATGTATGTATACATAATTGTAGGCACGTACTTTTTTCTAATTGAATTGAATCATTCTTTACTTATAATTATAAAATAACTGCAGTTTTGCAATTTCTCTTCTCTTCTTAACAATAATTTTAACAAAATAAATAATTTTGAAATATTTATTTAATTTAATTTAGCCTTAAGGTTTAGGCTTTACTGGGCTCTTAATAAAAAATAAAACTGACAACTATTAATAATATATACACACACCTTGGTTACCTTGGCTTTGCTTCCGCCCGAATTGTTAATTCTAACTGTCGAGCTTGTCACCCCACCTTAGACCTACAGTTTAACGTAGAATCCGAATCACGCCCCACCAGCAGCCCAGCGTCTTAACCACTAGGCTACTCAGGGTACCCATTTATCTACCAACCAATTTCTTTATCGTGTGGAAGGATGAACAGCTTGCTTTTGCTGCGCGCTGCCTACCGTCACCAAATCTCGATCTGTGCCGTTGGATTTGTTGTCAGCGACACTAACCACTATACCACCGAGGCGCGTGGTATATATATATATATATATATATATATATATATATGTGATGCACCGATGGAAAATTTTAACCGATGCCGATGACTAGCAAATTGGCCGGTGCCGATGCCGATTATTTAATAAACAAAAACTTAGAATTTTTGAAGATTTCTTGTTATGTTGGTATGAAATTATTAATTTTTTATATATCCTTCTCTAGCCAGCTTACCATGTGCAGTACTAGTGAACAGTAGATTAATAAATTAGTTATTATAATGGAGTAATAACATCATCATAGGTGTAACCCCTTTTTTGAGTCTGAATTTTTCGTTTTAACTGGAATTTTGTTTCAAAACTTTGAATAAAAAATAGAGGAACAGGGAACACCTAATAGGCCTACTGAGGTTCTAATTAATTCAGTTATTTGCCCATTTTACTCAAAGAAAATCGTTTTTACATAAAACCTTCATTACAACTAATTTATGACATCTTTGTTTCTTTTTCTCGTTTTTCACCTTTTCATAGAGAAAGGTGAAAATAATAATTTTGTATGGTGTAATAATACAGTAGGTACCCCCTAGCTATCTTTCAAGAAAGGTCACGAATATATACACAAACCTAACAAGCGTGTTTATTATACAATATTTTTTACTTTTTTATTTTTTTTTTATAATGGCTTCATCATCACCCCTTATAGCCATCCGATCCTCCCACGTTAGCTTATTTATTTTGAAAAATCAAACAAAAGAGAATACAATTCGGATCCATAACTAAACTTAGCGAGTCTTTACAGTTAAACAAATTATGGCTTCAGAGAAGCATATGTATAAAATTCTAAAGTCATAACTCATAATGCTCAGTACACTAAATGAATCTTTGCAAAAAAAGACACCCTATTTGCAAAAAAACAAAGAAATGAAAAGCTCAATTAGTTTTTAAACATAAACTCTTATTTCCTTTTTATTTCCTTAAAATACTGTTCCTCATCTCGAGTCCTTTCAATATTTAAAATTTAGTAATGGTAAATTATGATGCAAAAACATCACCATTTTCCCAGTGGATGCACTTAGCTTGTTTCTTCTGGGAGAGTAAACCTGGCCACCACAGCTAAATAATCGCTCACACTCAACAGATGATGGAGGAGATAAGTATTTAGACACCAAACGAGACAAAATATTAAAATTTGACCCGTGTTTCTTGCACCAAATCAAAGGGCATTCTGTTGGTCCAATGAGATTGTGTTCTAAATACCTCTTTATTTCTGCTTTTATTTCAGTGATGGTGGTGGTTTCTTCAGAATCTTTAGATTCACCCTTTCTCTTGGATTTTGGTGTCTTCTTCTTAGCTTTTTCCTGAACAAAATCTGCGTAGCATGATGAAAAATTAAAACTGAAACCTTCAGTATCACTTATCTCACTTTCAGATTGCCCCAAATTTGTGGGTGAAGTACCATTTGAAGAATCACCCGCAGTGTTTAAGTTTGATTAATGTATTACTTGTACCTCCTCTGTCATCCAAGTAATCAGTGTGTCATTGCTCTCTCTTTCAAAATCTTCCTTTTCAAAGAATTTAGTCATATCTAGGATCAAGAAAAGTGGCTAGAATGGTATTTCTATCTTTTAAGTATTTATGAAATCTTTCCTTTGATGAAGTTTGCCAAACAGAAATAGTTGAACCTAATCCTGTAAATTGTTGTGACTTTTCAGATTTCTTGAAAAAGCTATCCATTATCTTTATGGTAGGAATGATGGAAGAAGCTAATGCTTCTCGTTTACTTAAAACCTTCGTCAAATCATTGAAATTTTTTAGAATGTGAACCAATGTCTCCGGAAGTTGCCATTGGTTATTTTCCAAAGATCTCAGTTTAGGGTGATCACAAAGATATGGAATCAAAGCTCGCTTTTGTTCCAAAATTCGCTCTAACATAAATAATTGACTATTCCATCTTGTTGATACGTCCTGAATAAATTTGGATTGGGCACACCATATTGATCTTGATACTTTTTGTACGTGTCAAATGCGGATGAGAATGGTTGAAATGACCAACAATAGCTTTGCACACACAACATATGTTCAAAACATATTTTTGAACAAAATCATCATTTTAAAAAGAGTTGTAATGTGTGCAAAAAACGAGGTAATGCGTGATATCCAGTTTGATTTACTCCTGCCACCGTGTTTGCGGCATTGTCCCGAGTAATTACATGAACTTTTGAAGAAGGAATTTTAAAGTCATCCATAGCATTTTGAATGCACTCACTTATGTTTGTTGCTGTATGGGACTCATCAAACGGAGTTACCTTTAAGATGGCTGTTCTTTCCTCAAAATCTGTAGTTAACCAATGACCAGTTAAACTTATGAATGATAAATTAGCCGTGGTAGCAGTCCACCCATCCGTTGTAAATGAAATGAATGATGCCTTATCTACCGCATCTTGTATCTTTTTCCTAACCTTATCATATATATTTTCAAACGCAGTCTCTGTTATGTACTTTCTACTTGGAATAGAGTAGTTGGAGCAGATATGATTCAAAAGTCTTTGAAACCCTATATCTTCAACAATAGAAAAGGGCTGGATATCAGTAGCAATCATTTCTCGTATCAAATTATGAATTGCTGTTGCTTTATGGTAATTAATATCCCAAATTTTCTTCCTTTCAAAAGTTTCAAAAAGGGTTTGCTGTGTGGCACTTGTACTCGCAAGTTTCTTTTTTAAGTGTTCCGCGGGTGGATTGGTATTTTTCCTTTTCTTTTCATCTTCCTTCTTTTGAAGTTGCTCTTCATAATTTGCAATGCCCTTATGTTTGTTTTGTTTTGATATGTTGTAACATATTTGTGGTTGTGAAAGTTTTCCTTGATTTTCCCTCGATTCCTCTGGATAATTTTTGACTACATTCACCACAAATAACAAATGAGTTATCTTCGCGACTGACAGTAAAATGCTTCCACACCCAACTCGTAGTTTTTGTTGGAATTGAACCGGTGGAGCTTGCACCAGCCATTATCACTTTTAAGCTTTTTAATTATATCAGGTCATCCCATAAGTAATGTCGTTTTTTAGATCGGAATTTGAAGGACAAAAAAAACCTCAACTGAAACTTTTTAATCTAGTATATATTTTTCATCGGAATCAATGACACTCTGCCAACGTCCTACAAGCTTTTCAATGCCATGTTTATAAAATTCAGGCGGTTTTGAGGCAAAAAACGCGCAAAGACTGGTGTGCAGGTCATCTAAAGAAGTATACTGTTTCTCGTCAAGATAGTTTTGCAGACTCCTGAAGAGATGATAATCTGAAGGCGCAAGGTCTGGAGGATGTGGAAGTTTTTCCCACCTAAGCTCCTCAATTTTTGCGGAAGTGATCCGAGCGGTATGAGGACGTGCGTTGTCGTGGTGGAACACGATTCCTTTCCGATTAACCAAAGAAGGTCTCTCTTCTTTTAGTGCAGTGTTCAATCGATCCAGTTGTTGACAGTAGACTTGAGCGGTGATTGTTTGGTTGTGTGGTAAGGTTTCAAAGTGTATTACACCACCTTTATCCCACCAAACACTAAGCAACACCTTCCGAGGGTGAAGATTTGATTTTGGCTGTGGTGTCGCTGGTTCTCCGGCACAAACCCACTGTCGACGGCGCTTAACATTCTGGTACAGTATCCACTTTTCATCACCAGTCACTAAACGGTGCAAAAACGGATCTTGGAGTTCACGGGAATGAAGAGCTGTGCTAATGTTTACCCGCACCCTCAGATTGTCGACCGACAATTCATGTGGCACCAATTTTCCTAACTTAGGCACTTTCCCGAGTTGTTGCAAATGTCGATGGATGGTGGACGGGGATGAATCGAGTTTCTAGACCAATTCTTCGACAGTTGTTGAACCAATCTTCTTCAAATGCGGCTAACAGCAGGTCGTCATCAAACTCAGCAGGGCGTCCAGAGCGTGCTGCATCTGTCCAACAGTAGTCACCATTCCTAAACTTTTGAAACCATCTTTGACATTTCCTCACATGCAGAATATCGTTGCCATAAACGTCCTGAATGTTTCGCGTTGCTTCAGTAGCACTGTTCCCTTTTTTGAACTCGTAAAGCATTTTATTCCTGATATGCTCTTCTGATACCGCCATGTTTATGAGGGGTTCACATAAAGCAAAACACACGTCTTCACTGGTCAAGGTCTGTAAAGTATGTAGCGAAACACGATAGATCTCTTAGATATAACCTTCGGAAAATTTATGCTTAAACCGAGTAGGACTAGTTTAAACTTAATCTATCGTAAAAAAACGACATTACTTATGGGGATGACCTGATAGTTACCTAACCAAATTTATATTATTAAATATTAATTATTATTATTTGCTTATTTTATTGTTAATAAAAAGTTATTGATTATTGCTACTCAGTTTTCAGTATTTAATATGCAAAAGAATTTAAATTGGAAGGGAATGGAATTTACAAAATTAAATAACGAATGATATATTTTCCAAGCAATGAAATATTTCTCATATGTAGGTGCTCTGCAAAAACTGAAAATCAAAACAATAGTAATTAATAAAAAAATTCAATAATCAGTAGTATTTCATGATGCCTAGGTAGGCTATTGAACAACTATTTTATTCCTATCTAACACATTTTGAAAGCTAGCCTCTCTTACACATAAGCACATTAGGATATATCTAGCAGAGTATCTAATATCTATATTCCAAAACAAAAATATTGTTCATAAATATAATGTGTAATATTATTTATAACTTTCATGAAAAGTCTTGGTTGAAATTTGAAAAAAGTCATATATCTTCATATAATCGGCCAAATCTGGCGGCCGATGCCGGTACCGATGCCGATTAATCGGTGCGTCACTAATATATATATATATATATATATATATATATATATATATATATATATATATATATATATATATATATATATATATATATATATATTATATATGAACACAGTTTATATTTCATTCTGTATAAACTAGGGCAATAAACTCTATGGTTTTGTATATATGCATTATTGTATAATAGCGGTAAAAAACCCGCACTGTTATTCAAAGAATAGCTATTTGTAAAACGAACGGCGTCATCGTTATATTCATATATGCATTTTAACCTAATTTCTGATTCCATATCAACGTGCAATAAAAAACGGTCTCGATGGAAGTTATGAATGTAATAAAAGGAATAGAAACGTCAAAATTAGCCGTAACGAACTCCTCCTCCTCCTCAACTGAAACGTTTCCTCGTGGCCTTTTTAAAAAAAAAGAAGAGCTATAGCCTCGATCCATTTTAATGAGAATGAAGTTAAACTCGAGGAATTAACCTAACCTTTGACACTCTTGCCGCGGGATTAACGATTTCTGGAAGACGTTCTTAATTGACTCGTTTCGGGAGAGGATCTTCCGCGCCCACGTATACAACTTCCTCCACCTTCTGCTCCTCTTCTGCGTTATGTTAGGATGTTTGTTCTGCTTATACAGTAGTTTCTGACCCTTTAAACGATTGACTTTTCACCTCCGAACTCGTTAAACGGTTTACGTATTACTAATTAATGAAGGAAGAATATTCAGAGTGAGTTTTATAACCGTTAGGATTTAGGAGTTATCATCGTTATTAATGGGTTCCGTCGTTTTGTGGGGCGGTTTTAATAGGTTCCTCTCGATGAATTGTTATTAGGTAATTCTTAAACCATTCGTTCGTCTATTAGATATATTCTGTTTTATGCTATTGTTCTTATAAAGTTTCTTGTTTCTTTTCTTTTGCGAGTTATATAGTGCATGATATGTATAGGGTGTTCCAAAAGTCATCACCCCATTTGTTTTGCTTATAACTTTTGAACCAATAAAACAACAAATACTGTAGAAAGTGGAAATAATTTATTTTATTTAGTTATGTTAGAATTATGTTGTGGTGTGTGGTGTTCCATATTCAAATTATTGGGGTTGATCTCCTACAATCTGGAAAAAACAACAAAAAAAAACAATTAAATTAAAGTTACAGCTACTTCAGATGGGGTGATAACTTCTGGAACACCCTATATTAAATGGGCCTACTGTATATTGTATATATACACACACACACACATATATATATATATATATATATATAACCCAGCTAACCATGTACTCGAATCATTTTAGCGTAATGTAATGAATTAAACATTTGCAAACTGGTACCGCCTATAAGCTAATGACTAAATAGACCTACTTCAATGAGATTCCCTTTCCACCATCAAATTCCAGTTTGTAGAAACTTAATTTTGATTTTACTTGATCCGTGCAAGCAAACCGTTATAATATGCATCTATGTACTCCCAAGTCTTTCCTATAATTAAATTTATACCTGAAAATCATCAATAATTTACTTTCCGTCAATTCGACAAGGTTTGCTCTGATTAATATATATATATATATATTATATATATATATATATATATGGTAATCGTTTTTAGAACACTGGTTTTGAATGTGAAAAATATTTGTTGGAGTATTCTTTTTCTCTTTTTTCTTTCTTGCTTTTATTTTTTAAATTTAGCTTGTCATTGGGTGCCAGTTAAATGTTCACGGTATTTAAACCATGAAATTAATTAGATTTGATTATGTTCTCATTATTTGGTTGTAATATTTCTGATTTTAACATTGCATTTTAGTGTGAAATTTATATATATATATATATATATATATAAAGGGTGTCAGGAAATGATTGCCCCCCCCCTGTACAGAAGAAACTGAAAGGAATAGAAAAAAACAGACAAAACCACGCGAAAGAGCGTTTAATTTTGAATAAAAAACACTTGTTTTAATATCGGGTGTTGCCCCCATTTGCAGCTCTGACGGCCATTAATCGACGGGGGTATGATCCCAGAAGTGTCTCAAAGAGATCGGTATCATGACTCATTTCTTCAAGGACTTCGTTGATCTTTGCAGTCATAATTTCTGTTGAATACCGATTCTGAATGGGTTGTTCCAGCATTAAGGACTCCACCCGATCCTTCATGATGGATCCGACATGTTCACAGACATTAAGATCGGGAGAATTGCCAGGCCATTCATTATTTCCGAAAAAATCAATGTTATTGTCCTTAAGCAGTTGTTGAGTCGCAAGTGCTTTCATACAGGGGGCTTTGTCGTGAAGAAGGTTTCCTGTTCAACATCCAAAACACACTCGGGGTCTTTCAAAAACGGAATTACATGTTGGGCTAAAATTACATTTCGAAATAAGGCCCATCCCAACTGGTTCCTCTTGGTTTGATAACCCAGATGAGCTTCCGAATAGAGAACATAATGAAAACACCCACACATGCTGGATTTTTTACTATTTATCGATACTTCTGGTCGTCTGGGACTTCATCAGTTGTTGCCCAAACCCGATCATTCTGAAAATTTGGTTTTCTGGAGACATAAACGAAGAATTCATCGCTGACAACCAAGTGAAGGAAATCGTCTTCCGTCCATTCCTCAAGATAATCACAAAACCATAGCCGATCTTCAATATTAAGATCACTCTTCCGTGGCTTAGCTATTTCATGCCAAGCACTCAAGCCTTGGCGAACTCGAAATTGATGCACAAGTTGCCGATTGACTATCTTACCACGACGGATAAGTATCTCTTTCGCTACCTCAGAGCAGCTCTTCTTTCGGCGCCGTGATGCAGCAAGCACAATGTCTTTCGATTCTTGAGATAATTTCTCCGGTCTTCCTCCTCGAAATTCTGTTTCACAATCTTCAAGATTCTTATTCCAATTCCTTTTAACAAAGTCTTCTGATCTTTTTAATCTCTCAGCCACCCAGTGTCGAGTTATGAAAGTTGCACCAGCTTCCTTTGCTTCACGAAATGTGACAGCTCGAATGCGGTCAAGAACTCGCTTTTTCTCTGAATCGTTCAAAATAAATGATGCCATGGTTTCTGTGGGGAAAAAATGGTAAGAATTAAAATTACAGGAATAGAATATAATGGTTTTTTATTCAGATTTTAACGCTCTTCCAAGTGGTCTCGCCGGTTTTTATCTATCTCTTCTAGTTTTTGCTCTACAGGGGGGGGGGGCAATCATTTCCTGACACCCGTATATATATATATATATATATATATATATATATATATATATATGATTGATTTCAGAATGGTCCCCCGAGGTTTTTTGACACACACACACACCGTGCATGGAACAAGGTGCTCTTCTGGGAAAATTAAATCCACTATAGTCCGAATAAGTAATGGTAAATGACAAACACTATAGTTTTTTCTTTTTCATGATGTTAGCCAGACGTGGGCAACGGGTCACTCGCAAAGAGGTCCCAAAAACATAGCTTCCCTCACCAGCTATCTGCAAAGCAGATAGGATCCAGCTTTGGGACAGGATCTAGGGTTTAAAGCAGCCTAGCCCCACTATATTTAGAACCTCAATATAAGCATAAGACTCGTTTCATTCATGTTGGATTGAATACATCAAAGAAAAAGGGGTAACTATTATATTTTTAGACAAAAACCAAAACTTAAACCTCAACTGGCAGAATTGAGCGTCTACTTTTCAAGGGACATTACATGTCCGTTTCATGATGGGATTGAAATCAGAAATGCCTCAGGGGAGCATTCTGAGTTCAATCCCATCATCGGTAGTGTAGTGGTTAGCGTCGCTGACTACGAATCAATCGGTTCCAGGATCGAGACCGGTGACGGCAGGCGGCGCGCAGCAAAACCCAGCTGTTCATCCTTCCCCACAATGAAGAAATTGGTTGGTAGATAAATGGGTACCCTGGGTGGTCTAGTGGTTAAGACACTGGGCTGCTGGTGGGGCGTGGTTCGGATTCCACGTTAAACTGTAGGTCTAAGATGGAGTGACAAGCCTGACCTTCAGAATAAACAATTCGGGCGGAAGCAAACCAGAATAATCTCTTGGAGCGCTCCATTTTTCAATATTAAACATACACTCATAAAACATATACCATTTGAAAGCTCACATTTTTCTGAGTCTAAAAATGTAGTAATCCAAAAGTATCAATAGCAAATAAAAAGTAACTAGGTTTAATTGTTTGACGCGTGACGTAATTAATTACATTATAAAGGTTGGCTAAGTTATAAATCTTCAGTCTGTGTTGTAAGAGGGTATTTTTGGTAATTGTTACGCTAACCTAACCTAACATGAATATGTTATTACATTATCATTTGTATAATTTAGGTCTCGGGGGTACAGGGGCTCCGCATCACAAATTGATCGGTATAGGGTTTTATATTTAAACCTAGTTACTTTTTATTTGCTATTGATACTTTTGGATTACTACATTTTAGACTCAGAAAAATGTGAGCTTTCAAATGGCATATGTTTTATGAGTGTATGTTTAATATTGAAAAATGGATCGCTCCTAGAGATTTACCACAAACCAAAGGTTACCGAAGGTGTGTATATCAGGGATGGGTTAAGTACTTGTGGACAAGTACAAGTACTAAAGGAAAATTCAAGTACAAGTACCAGTACAGAGTTTTTGCATAATAAGTCCAAGTCCAATTACATAATGATGTACTTAAGTACAATTACAAGTACATTTTTATAGGTAGTTTAATAAAAATCTTTAAATCAGATCTACATACTCGTAAGTTTATTTCAAATTAAACAATTAAGGAATTAATAATGGTAATGATTAATTTATTGATTAATATTTATCCATAACTGAATACTGGTATCCGAGTTTGAATGAAAATAATTAAACACAACTGTTTGCTCACTGCATTCCGTGCTATCTGTAATAATTCTGAAAATAAAGAAAATATTCTCATTGGTCAGCAGTTACACAATACAGTACCAGTACTCAGAATAAAAGGAAGGAAACAATTGAGCAGTTTGGTTTGCAATAACAATTTATAATAGAAATAATTTATCAACAATGAAAATACAATTGCAATAAAATAATTACTTTGTTGATATTAAATAAACATTTAATTTTGTTTACATGCAACATGTACTTGAAAAGTACTTGATTTTTCAAGTACTTATGGGCTAAGTACAAGTACAAGTACATTGACTATTTAAATCCCAAGTACAAGTACACAAAATTTTGCACTTAAGTCCAAGTACTTGTACTTGAACCCAAGCAGGTATATATATATATATATATATATATTAGGGTGGTCCAAAAAGTTAAAGCATCGACTAAGTTCTCTCCACAAGGTTGGTTTTATGCCTCATGGTGTGGACAGTATTTGTGCAAAGTTTCACGTTATTCGGTTAATATTTAGGGGTCGCCCCACTTGCCCCCTTTTTGGAAATTTGGGAAAATATATAGACAACTGAATAACTAAATTTTTTTTGGTTCTCAAAGAATATGAAAGAAAACAGTAAGACAATAGGACATGATAATGGGTGTATCTTCATTATTTCTTCTGCATCAGAGTCGCCTTGGATGGTATTGGTATCTGTTTTCGGTGGGCGGCTACGAGTTGTAGGAGGTACTGCTTCTGGTCCTCGTTTCGTGTCAAAGTGTCATTGTAGCGTTGTGCGAGAGCAATACCTCGCTTGGCAGCATCATTGACGACTTTCATCTTTAAGGCGCGATCTCTAAGTTCCCTGTAGTTCTTGTCATTTGGCCATTCCCGTGGATCTTTTTGAAGTAACTGGCGCGCTTCCTCCTTACCTCCAACTTTCAAGGCATCAAAGAGGGTCAATGTCCTTTTCGTGACGAAGGATGCCACATCATTTTCAACACCAGCTTCCGCCATGTCGATTCGTCGGGGGCAGCATTCTTTTGGGGATGTTGGAGGTGTTGAACCATTCTCCTTTTGGTATCAGGATCGATCCTATTATCGAAGAAGGCCAGTCCAATCAGATGCTCCGACAAGTACCACAGGTGGCGTCTTAGAGCTGTCTTCGCCGCTTGTGCAGCTCCTCCGTGTGGATATTTTTCCAGAAGATGCAGCATTTTGAGATCATTGAGAGGAGCTTGTGTCCCCATTGGCGCTTCATGCCAGTACTTGACGTAAATCAGACTGACAAATAAAGCCAGCTGAGTCACGTTTCGTTCTTCGCGTGCTGTGAGCTTGAATTGATAGTGAAAGAGGTAGATTTTGAGCGCATAAATCGCCTTCGCCATCCATCTCGCGTGGTGCATGGGACCCGGAGCTCGGATAAAGAGTTCACCACCAGTCTTTCCCCCCAGGAAGAGCAAAAATAGTTCAAGGAACTCCTTGTAGTCGTCACGAGGTTGGCTTGCCTGAAGAGCGTTAGGTAAGTAAGTGAGCATCTCTTTTCTCATCTCTTGGAGTTGAGGGTTCTCGAACAAGCTGTCCGATGCTGAGACAAATGCTTCGTGGGAGAGAGATGGCCATTCCTTTTGAAATCGCTTAAAAAGGCCTGTTTCAGGACTTCCTGTTGAGCCAAATATTGAGGCAAAGACATCAGCAAGTACGACTTCAAGTATATGATGTCGACAACCGATCCAAACTAGCTCGTGACCCAATGCTTCTTCAATCCTGACACAGGCTCCGCGATGTAAACCCGTGTTTGACGCAGTGGTATCGAAAACGAGACTCTCACATGCTGTTCCACGTTCCATAATTTCATAGTTTGAAGGCATGCCTGGGCCTGTGCTTCTCCAGTTCCTTGTTTCATCTTTGGGACACCAAGCAGCTTCTCCTGTCCATTGAATGTTATAAGGATTGCTATCCGATGCACATTCGTCGTCTTCCCTTCAATGCCGGGAGAAGCTTTCCGTCCCAATGGAGAAGGACAGGGTCTTCTAGAGAGAGTGATTCTAGGTCTTCTCGAGCTGCCTGTTCTCGCCCACTTTCTCTGTAGCGATGAATAGAGCTCCGAGAGCACGTCATCCCAGACAGATCATGCCCGCGGCCTGTAATACAGCTCCAGTTACGAAAACAGCATTCCGGTCAGAAAGATTGTGCGATCCATTGCTCCAATGACTTCTGGAGATTGGAAAATGTTCGTAACCTTGTTCTTGGGACGCTTTGGTGCCGGAGCTTCAGACGAAGAAGGAATCGGAACCGATGGTCTATAGTCGTCGTCGTCTTGCGAAAAAAGGGAAGAAGAAGAGGAAAGATCAATTGATGACACTCCTGCTTCTTCCAAATCTTTCTGTGTTGCTTCATGCCTTGCCTTCCTCTTGGCTTCCTTCTCCATTCTGGATCGCTTTCTGTCCTCTTGTGTAGTCGTTTCCTTATCAATGCCAGCCATGCTGCAAGAATTGACGTCCTTGCGCTGCATGGACAGGAAATTTCGGTCCTCAATGTTGACGATTGTGCTCATGGCATCACTGGTTGCGATGTCAAACAGTTCCTGGATGTCCGCTTTGAAGATGTCTTCATTCATTCTATCGCTGGCACGTTGCCTGGTCCTGTGCTTCTTGAGTGTTTTGTAGCGGTCTAAAAGCTTTGAAAGCTTACGGACACAGGAGTCGATCCGTTGAGTTGGGATCCGCGCTCGGGTCCAGACTTCAATCACCCTCTGGCATGCCTGGTTCAGACTGTCGGAGGTGGTTTGCTTTTGATTGATGTGGTGGTATTGCCCCAAGAGGAGGGCGTCAAGGCATGTAGGGAGCCTTGACGTGGATAAAGTTCAAGTTGCCATCCCTAGAAGCCAAACTTTTGGAATTGATCGAGTTTGAGCCATCGGACCTACGGAAGAAAAAGTACATTATATAATATATTATTCAGAGTGGGGCGACCTCTAAATATTCACCAATCACGCTGCAATTTTGCACAGACCATGTGGACACTAAATGGACAAAACCACACTTGTGGAGACTATCTAAGACAATTTTGAAATTTTCCCCTATGGATTTGGACCACCCTAATAAATTATATATATATATATATATATATATATAATATAATATATATATATGAGAGAATGTATGCGTGTGTACGTGACGATGTCAAATAAAATTTAAAAAGAAAAGTTAGCTACGGTATGTTCGAGATTGCAATCTGTATGAACCACAAGGATGTTGTTACCCAGTATTTATCTCTGTCTTTGGTTAGTTTGGGGTCTTTGCTTTTCACGTTTAGGCGTATACACCCGTTAGTTCGATGTAAACATTATCTTCATAAACGTCTGATCTGTTCCATCTTTCCTTCACACTTTTCGAAGAGTTCTCAGCTCATAACTTCCTGTAATTTTTCTAATAACTGCGAATTTACATCCTCTGAATACTGATCGCCAAATTTCGTCTGTTTGTCAGTGAAATACAATTTTAAACGGCGTCTATATGCCTTAATTGCTGAAATACCAATAAAAAAAGTCGAGGCATTTGAAGCAAGCAATAAATATAGGGTTATATCTGATTATCTTCTGTAATTGCTGTTGAATTTTTATATTTTTACTTCAGAACTTGTGTTTTTTTGTTGTACAGACACCGATCCGGTAGTTTTATCTCAATTTTGAACGATAAATTATACAGACTAGCTAAAAAACCCGCCCTACAGGTGGGATATTTTTGCTAGTTCCTGCGGAAGGCTGTTATTACCCTTCGGGCAATACATATTTAGTGTACAGTCATGGTACTAATATGTGTTGGTATTATAATCTAGAATATTGTTTAGGAAACATCAGTTTTATTCTTGACATAGAAGGATGCGACGTGAATCCAAAATTTCCAATTGTATCCAGTTTATTGCAGACTATCTATCAAACAATGGCAAAATTTCAAGGCAGTTTGTTTTTTCTATTCAAGACAGTACTTCGTGAAACTACATCGCTGGTAAAAATGCTTCGTTTTCTCCTTCACGTATTCCGTTTTGAAGAGAATCCTTAAATTTTCTGATTTTTCCCACTCGGCTCAAATAAAGGTAAAGTTGGCCGTGCGAGAAGAAGAAATTTTTTCAGGTAGATGCCAACTTTTTTCAGGGTTTGACCTCGGCTCTTGTTAGCCGTCACCCTGAACTGGAAACTAACGCCGCTGCATTTGAAACAGAAATAAGTTATCTGTCAGAGCAATGGGAATACGTGGTATGAACAGTCGATTTCCAGCATGTTGTCCTGTTGCCAATTTCGCATCAGTTACATGATCCACTAAATTCTCGACTACATGTCTGCTTCCGTTACAATGTCCGTTGCCAGGAGAAATTTCTTCCATTCGGGAGCATTGTTGCTGCAATTTCACTCGTAATAGTTGCAATGGCAATTTTCTTTTGAGAACTCTTAGTGGGTGGGCCGGCCAAAAATTGAAAAGTCCTCTAGAAAAAAACTTAATGTCGTTTTTTGTTAATAGCAGGCACCCACCTTAAATAAGTAGTATTGAGGATGCCAAACAAGATGTGGGTGGATGCCACTCAGTTTTGGGTTTGAAGGTCCCGTACAAGGTTACAAAAGTCATTCTGAAAAATTCTGAATTTTTGCATTTCAGTGGTGGCTCTATGTAACAACGTGTTTAAAGGTGTATCATTAGCACATAAAGCATATTTTTGTGATTTTATGTATAATAATTGAATGTAACTATGACTCTGGATGTCTTTATTTCGATTAAAACTACATTTAGCATGCTGGGTGAGGTGCGCATGTGCCTACTACTACCATAGTACAAGTAATAGCATACTTTCACATGTTGAATATTTTCATTGCACTGGCTGGCCAGACATTGGTTTGGTATATGCAATTAAGAGTGTGCAGACAGTGCCAGCTGGTAAAATAATAATAATAATACTGCTAAAGGATAGGTATGTTTCGAATTGTTTCAATATACTGTATCTGTGGCTACTACATACTGCCATTCCCACTTGTCTTTGCAGATAGAGAGCTCATCAGCAATGGGCCCTGTAGCTGTCATCAAGCGCAAGAGGAAACGTCAGGATGTCAGTGAGGATTGTTGCTTCTTCTGCCAAAGCAGCGCTGGTGACCTGCGCACAGCATCAGCAGAAGGAAAAGCAAGAACAATGGTATCATCGGCATCACAAAGAATGACCAAGCAAGAGACAGGTTCTACATCACATGGTCAGAGCGGTCACGCATCTCTCAAGACACAAGATGCCTCTTCAATCTTCATGATGATGATGGGGAAGCCACCTTCACTTGGGTTGACAGTCTGCCTTCTCGCACTAGGCGTGACGCTCATGATGTCGTGAAGCTAGTTCAGCAGTTGAAGCAGTTTGACGTCTTCAGAGTTCACGTGAGTGAAGCAGGAGATACAGATGCCGCCACTAACATCCCACTTGTTTCACTGGCAACCAAAGACACTGCACCCACAGATGTTGTGGAGAGCCTGCTGACAGCTCAGGATCGAGGAAAGCAGCATGTAATTGGCTTCATGAAGGAGAGACTGATTGAACAGATAGTAGGCTTCCATGAAACGATGAAGAAACATCGGTCGAAAACCTTCGCTGATGTGTACGAAGCTACAGTTTCCACCAAGCAGAAGACCAACAAAGCTAACAGAAAGCTACTACAGCGGCTCCTGAATGCCGTGGAGATGGTCAACGTCTTGAACTGTCCCCAGTCCCATTTAGTCTGGCGAAGGCAGGAGGAGAGATGAATTCGACATCGAAGTCTGAGCTGATGAACATCCTGATAGCTCAGCAGACCATAAGCTCAGAGGTTCCAACCTCTGATCTGAAGACCTGTTTGATGATAGATGGCCATGCACTCATCCAAGCTCTTGGCAAGCCTGGCGGTTGTCAGACATTCGGCGACTATGCTGAAGTGTTCTTCAAGGCCGTGACGAGTTATTTCAATGAACACAACAAGAGTTGATGTCATCTTTGATCGGTACGCAGGGGAAGGATCGATCAAAGCAGTTACCAGGACAAAGCGTGCAAGCAAGAAGAAACTGATTCGGAAAGTCATTGATAGCCCACAAGTTCCACTGCCTGAAGTGTGGAAAAACTTCATGGCCCTGGATACAAACAAGGCTGACCTAGCCTTGTTTCTGTCTAACGTCATCACTGAGAAGTGTAGAGATCTTCAAGAAAGATGTCAGCTGGTGACAGGGGGTGGCTTCTCTGAAGCCACTGAAGTACGGTCAACCAGGCGACATGACGTTCCACTGCATAGCAACCATGAAGAGGCGGACACCAGGCTCATCCTTCACTCATGTGATGCAGCGTCCCAGGCCTATGAACGAATACCGGTAGTGTGCAGAGATACTGATGCAATGGTGCTGCTGATTCACTTCGTTTGCACCAAGGTCGCTGAAGTGTGGATGCTGTGCGGAACGGCCAAGAACCGAAAATGCTACCGCGTGCACGATGTATTCAAGAGTTTGTCGCCCCCAGTCAGGGACAACCTGGTCAGCTTCCACGCTTTGACCGGGTGTGACACATTCTCGTCCTTCAGTGGTCATGGAAAAAAGAAGTGTTGGAAGGTGTTCAGTGACCACCCACTCCTGCTGCACGCCATTAGTCGAGATGGGGATATCGCAGATGTTGAAAAGTTAGTGTGTCATTTGTATGGCACCCCGGAACAACACACAGTTGATGACGCCAGAGTTCACCTTTTTGGGGAGGCCAAGAAGACTAGAAATGCTCCCACCGACAAAGGATGCCCAGGAGCTCCACGCCAAGCGGGCAAACTATCAGGCCAAAATATGGCTCCAGGCTGACAAAGAGCACGTAGATGTTGAAGATCCCGTGGACACCTCAGCCTGGAAGTTGGGAAGATGGGAGCCTCCTACCAGTGTGGACAAGACTTCCTCTAATCCCTGAAGCCTGCCTGGAGCTTGTTGCTTGTGGTTGCAAGAAAAAGTGCAAGACAGCTAGATGCAACTGCTTCAGGAAAAGGATGAAGTGTACGACAGCTTGTGGTTGTGACGACAGCGGTTGCTGTAACCCAGCTGGACAGTAGATCTATGTCTCTTCCAGGCTGAAATGGAGAGAGAAGCTGGAATGTGCTGTAAGGAACTAATAACTCTGTTCTTAAGTGATTGCAATCCACACAATTGTGACTGTCAGTGCAGCATTTCGGTGCTGTTCATCAAGAAACGTGAACTTGTAGATGTTACTAGTGTGTAAATTGTATAGTTATGGGGCTATATTTACTGCCTTGTGGTTTAGTTGTGATAATTCTGTTAATGTGAGTACTTAATTCATGCCATCAAACTTATTAGGCACTAATCATGTTAAAATAAATTGTTTTGACAAACAGACTTGCTCAGTTATTTTTCGCCAATTAAAAAAAAAATCACATTTTTAGCACAATTTCGGTCGTGATTAACTTGAATTTGACCTTGAGTTGGTAATTCGGATGGAATAAGCGTGTCATCATACTTCTTTGTCACTAAGTGTGGCAAAATGAAACATTTGGTCAAACCAATTGGCTCAGAATATTTTTTTAAAATTAAAATTAGAAAATATAATTTTTTGTACAGTTTGACCTCCAAAATGACCTTCAAAGACAAAAGCGAGAGTGGCATCCACCTGCATTTTATTCCTCACCCACAGGTACAGTGATTTAGCATGGGTGCCAGCTATTAACAAAAAACGCCGTTCAAAGTCGATTTTTTAATTTTGGCTGTTCCACTATCACTTCAGCAAGCAACAGTGACAGAAGGAATGTTTTTCGGTTCCACTTGGAGCATCCAAGGCAATTAGAGTTCTCCTCTTGGTCAGAGTCGATTACTGCATCGTATGCTCGTTGCTGTTCATTATTAAGTTTGGATCAAGTAAAGATAAGCACCCCTTTTCGCTCTCGGGGTGCTTATCTTTACTAGTTCAAACTTGGGGTGCTTATCTTTACTTGCTCAATATTCTCAAACTGAACAAAAGTAAACAACCTGTACTAAAATAACCCAAAATGTACCAACCACCCACTCGCCCCTCCTTCCTCTTTGACGTCAGAGGAATTAACTTTTTCAGTGTTCCTTGGGAAGTTTACCTGTACTAATAAAATTATTTCAACCTTTTGTTTTTAGGCTAATAAAATTATTTCATCCTTTTTTTTTTTTTTTTTTTTTTTCCGGGATATGTAAGGTTAGGTTAACGGTTCTTTGCTTTCAATCAGAGTAAATACTTGGGGTGCCTATCTTTACTTGGTAAATTTTGGGGGTGCCTATCTTTACTTGGTAAATTTTGGGGGTGCTTAAGTTTACTAGATACTTTTGGGGGTGCTTATCTTTACTTGATCCTTAAGTTTAAGCCTATTCTTTTCCACATATCGTACTTGAATTCATTTTGCTATAGGAGTCTCTTCATTTTAACCTCTTGACTGATTGGGTTGCCGAACAAATGTGTATCTGGCTTTGGCAATTTAAAGTATTTTTCAAGGTCAGGGCCATGTCGTTACAATATATTGTTGATGTCCAACAGTGTTTGATTGATGATGGCATCTGTCGGGAAAGTCACATTGTTTTTGTGCATAAAATCTTCTATTAAAGATTGTGCTGTTCCCAAAATTGCACTGTATTTGATGGCCCAAAGACTAAAACCATCGCAGAAATTCCTTTTAGTAATTGCCCAAATCGGATAGAATCCAATAGATACTGCCTCTTCCATGGCGCCGATCAACTTCAGTGTCGTCATCTAAAAGCCCTAGAGCATGGCAAGCAGCTTGGAAGGTAGGGTGGACAATACCCGCAATTGTTCTAAGATCAACAAATGACTGGTCTAGGAACGTGGTTCAGTAGCATGCAAAGATAGAATAATTCGCTTTGTCTAGCGTTGAGGCTGATGACCGGAATTCTGCCAATCATCAAGAATATTTGAGGTGTTTTCATCACTGCCACTGTTGATTTTTCCATCGTTACACGATCTTTACTTCCATTGGTTGTTCTGTCACCTGTAGTGTTTGCAAATGTCTGGATACAAAATTACGTTTTCTTCATCTTCCTGGTTGAGCAAGAAGAATGAACTACAGAAGCTAAGGCTAACAAAGACCTTAAGATCCACTCTAAGGTTAGCCCGAGAGAAAGGAGAGAGTAGGGGTTAAAAGAAGAGAATAAGGGGTTAAGTAAGTAGCAAAACCTATCATTCGTAGGTTAACATTCATTGAGAGAGAGAGAGAGAGAGAGAGAGAGAGTCGCCATCATCATCCGCCGGCCACTGCCGACAAGTTGGAAAAATAGTCGAAGAAAATAGGAAAGGGGTGAAAGATGAAAAGAAGTAAAATAAGAACGCTTACAAACACTGTCATACCATGCAAACTACAGACATGCAAGTAAAGAGAGGATAAGAAAAAAAAAGTATAAAGAATATAACAAAAAGTGGGTTAGTTTACGCTACGAGCTCCATCTAAATTCGTGTTAGTCTATTTTTTTTTTATTGCTGGCATGTCACAAGCTGGCATTAATCGTCAACAGACTCCGCTTCTGTTGTTAATTGTTTTATTATTTTAAACAACGTTAATATTTTTAAAATGTCTATCTAAACGGTTCTTAAACATATTAACGTTGGTTGAGTTCACGACGGACGCGGGAAGATTATTCCATTTATCAATTACTTTAAACGTAAAGTTTTTAGCGATGTTAGTAATGAAACGTCTGCCACGTAACTTAAATCCGTTATTACGAGTATTGCTATTATCGAAAGTGAACAGTTGTCAAAATTTACGTTATCGATTTTATTAACGATTTTGAAAACTTCAGTAAGCTCCCCCCTTAATCTCCTAGTTTCGAGTGAATGCAAGTCTAACTCTTTAATCCTATCTTCGTAAGACTTGTTAAGCAATGACGGAATTAGCTTCGTGGCGCGACGCTAAACCCTTTCCAACCTATCAATATCCTCACGCAAATACGGGCACCAAAACTGAGTGGCATATTCTAAACGAGGCCTGACTAGGGACTTGTAAAGGGGCAATATATCAGCTCATCCCATAAGTAATGTCGTTTTTTAGATCGGAATTTGAAGGACAAAAAAAAAACAACACAAACTTTTTAATCTAGTATATATTTTCCATCGGAATCAATGACACACTGCCAACGTCCTACAAGCTTTTCAATGCCATGTTTATAAAATTCAGGCGGTTTTGAGGCAAAAAACGTACAAAGACTGGTGTGCAGGTCATCTAAAGAAGTATACTGTTTCTCGTCAAGATAGTTTTGCAGACTCCTGAAGAGATGATAATTTGAAGGAGCAAAGTCTGACGAATATGGAGGATGTGGAAGTTTTCCCCACCCAAACTCCTCAATTTTTGCAGAAGTGATCCGAGCGGTATGAGGACGTGCGTTGTCGTGGTGGAACACGATTCCTTTCCGATTAACCAAAGGAGGTCTCTCTTCTTTTAGTGCAGTGTTCAATCGATCCAGTTGACAGTAAACTTGAGCGGTGATTGTTTGTGTGGTAAGGTTTCAAAGTGTATTAAACCACCTTTATCCCACCAAACACTAAGAAACATCTTCCGAGGGTGAAGATTTGGTTTTGGCTGTGGTGTCGCTGGTTCTCCGGCTCAAACCCACTGTCGACGGCGCTTAACATTCTGGTACAGTATCCACTTTTCATCACCAGTCACTAAACGGTGCAAACACGGATCTTGGAGTTCACGGGAATGAAGAGCTGTGCTAATGTTTACCCGCACCCTCAGATTGTCGACCGACAATTCATGTGGCACCCATTTTCCTAACTTAGGCACTTTCCCGAGTTGTTGCAAATGTCGATGGATGGTGGACGGGGATGAATTGAGTTTATAGGCCAATTCTTCGTCAGTTGTTGAACAGTCTTCTTCAAGTGTGGCTAACAGCAGGTCATCATCAAACTCAGCAGGGCGTCCAGAGCGTGCTGCATCTGTCAAACAGCAATCACCATTCATAAACTATTGAAACCATTTTTGACATTTCCTCACATGCAGAATATCGTTGCCATAAACGTCCTGAATGTTTCGCGTTGCTTCAGTAGCACTTCCCTGATATGCTCTTCTGATATCGTCATGTTTATGAGGGGTTCACATAAAGCAAAACACACGTCTTCACTGGTTAAGATCTGTAAAGTATGTAACGAAACTCGATAGATCTCCTCTTAGATATAACCTTCGGAAAATTTATGCTTAAACCGAGTAGGACTAGTTTAAACTTAATCTATCGTAAAAAACGACATTACTTATGGGATGACCTGATCATATTCTTTGATTTTAATTCGAAATTACGCGCTCTGAAGCCTAACATCCTGTTAGCTTTTGCGCAAGACTCCAGGCACTGGTTCCTAAATTTTAAATCCTTAGATACGCGTACGCCTAAATCTACTTCCTCGTCAACGCTCGCTAACTGTCTGTCATCCATCGTGTACGTGTAATTATTGTTACGAGAACCTATATGCAATACTTTACGTTTGTCTACGTTAAATTGCATCTGCCATTTATCCGTCTACTCCATAATCCTATTTACATCGTCTTGGAGCCTTTTTCTATCGTCCACGTTAAGAACTTTACCGCCTATTTTAGTGTCGTCCGCGAATTTTGACACGTTACTGGTGAAGCCTACATCTATGTCGTTAATGTAGATTACGAATAGCAATGGGCCTAACACTGAACCATGAGGGATACCGCTACCTACATCCAACCACCCCGATTCACTACCATTAACAACGACCCTTTGTTTCCTAGCACGAAGCCATTCCTCTAACCAGTTAGCTACCTGACCGCGTATACCGTGCGCTTTAACCTTCGCAATTAATCTTCTATGCAGAACTGTATCGAACGCTTTTTTAAAGTAAATAAATAACGTCAGCCGCTCTATGCCTATCTTATTCGCGCACTATTTCGTTATAAAACTCTAACAAATTAGTTCAATAAGATCTATGGCGTCGAAATCCATGCTGACTACTATTAATCAAATCGCGACTTTCTAAGTGATCGATGATATGATCCCTAACTACGAATTCCAAAAGTTTACCGACGATTGACGTTAAGCTAATAGGCCTATAATTGCTCGCTACTGTGCGGTCGCCTTTTTTAAAAATGGGCGTGACGTTAGCTAATTTGAAGTCTTCAGGAATAATCCCCACTTCCAGTGACTGATTAAAAATCTTCGTTAAGGGGCCTACGATAACGTCTTTCAAATCTTTCAAATGTCTAGCCTAAGTCTAGGATAAAGCGCGTCAGGGCCTGGAGCCTTGCTAACTTTTAGCTTATCGATATAATGCGCAATCTCACCCTCGTAAACAGTTATTTCATTCAAAATAGTCTCGCTACTAAATGGAACAATATCGTCCACTAGGGGACATTATTTACGTCTTGTCTTCTACGGTAAAAACTGTCGCAAAAATGTTATTAAAAATAACCGCCATCACCTGAGTGTCGGAAGCCAAATCGCCGTTAGTGTCCACTAGAGGGCCTATGTTATCTTTTATCGGCTTACGATTATTGATGTAGTCAAAAAACATTTTTGGGTTATGTTTACTATCCGCAGCTATAAATATCTCTAAATTACGCCTAGCATTCCTAACAGATCTTTTAACCTGACGTCTAAGCTCGATATTTCGACGCCATAGGTCTTGGGTTTCGACGCCATAGGTCTTGTTTAACTAATTTGCTAGAATTTTATAACGAAATAGTGCGCGAATACGATAGGCATAGAGCGGCTGACGTTATTTATTTAGATTTTAAAAAGGCGTTCGATACAGTTCCGCATAGGAGATTAATTGCGAAGGTCAAAGCGCACGGTATACGCGGTCAGGTAGCTAACTGGTTAGAAGAATGGCTTCGTGCTAGGAGGCAGAGGGTCGTAGTTAATGGTAGTGAATCGGGGTGGTTAGCTGTAGGTAGCGGTGTCCCACAGGGTTCAGTGTTAGGCCATTGTTATTCGTAATTTACATTAACGACATAGATGTAGGATTGACTAGTAACGTGTCAAAATTCGCGGACGATACTAAAATAGGCGGTAGGGTTGTTAACGAGGACGATAGAAATAGGCTCCAAGACGATGTAAATAGGATTATGGAGTGGACAGATAAGTGGCAGATGCAATTTAACGTAGACAAATGTAAAGTTTTGCATATAGGTTCTCGTAACAATAATTACACGTACACGATGGATGATAGGGAGTTGGCGAGCGTTGACGAGGAAGTAGATTTAGGCGTACGTGTATCTAAGGATTTAAAAGTTAGGAACCAGTGCCTGGAGTCTTGCGCAAAAGCTAATAGGATGTTAGGCTTCATAGCGCGTAATTTCGAATTTAAATCGAAGGATATTATATTGCTCCTTTACAAGTCCCTAGTCAGGCATCATTTAGAATATGCCGTTCAGTTTTGGTGCTCGTACTTGCGTGAGGATATTGATAGGTTAGAAAGGGTTCAGCGTCGTGCCACGAAACTAATTCCGTCATTGCGCAACAAGCCTTATGAAGATAGGATTAAAGAGTTAGACCTGTATTCACTCGAAACTAGGAGATTAAGGGGGGAGCTTATTGAAGTTTTCAAAATCGTTAATAACATCGATTACTAATATCGCTAAAAACTTCTTTACGTTTAAAGTAATTGATAAATGGAATAATCTTCCCGCGCCCGTCGTGAACTCTACAGCGTTAATGTGTTTAAGAACCGTCTTGACAGACATTTTAAAAATATTAACGTTTAAAATAAAAAAACAATTAGCAACAGGAGCTCTGGGGGTGGTGGTCGAGGATGAGTTTGTTGACGATTAATGCCAGCTTGTGACATGCCAGCGTGTGATGCCAGCAATAAAATTTAAAAAAAAAAAAAAAAAAAATCGACTAACACGAACGTAGATGTAGCTCGTAGCGTAAACTAACCCACTCTTTGTTTAACTTTACCTACTTTTTTTTTTTCTTATCCTCCCCTTTGCATGTCTGTAACACTTTTCTTGCATGTTTGTAGTTTGCATGGTATGACAGTCAGTTAAGACTGTGTTTGCAGGGTTTGTAAGCGTTCTTATTTTACTTCTTTTCACCTTTCACCCCTCTCCTATTCTCTCCGACTATTTTTCTGACTTGTCGGCAGTGGCCGGCGGATGATGATGGCGAGTCTTTTTCTGAATGAATGTTAACCCACGAGTGATAGGTGTTGCTACTTACTTAAACCCTTATTTTCTTCTCTTAACCCCCTACTCTTTCCTTTCTCTCGGGCTAACCTTAGAGTGGATCTTACTAAGGGTCTTTGTTAGCCTTAGCTTCTGTAGATCTGTAGATATCTATTAAAGTTAGGTAATGTGCCATTGCACTTATGTCTATACGCTCTGTTACGCTCGTTTATGAACTCGCCTATTTCCCTAGTCCACCACTTGGGCCTACCATGATTTCTAGTGCGCTTGGGTCTACGAGGAATAAACTCCCTTTCGATATTCATAAAACTTTCTTTAAACGCCTCCCAATGAAAATTTGCGTCGTTACCCATAAATAAATTATCCCAGTCCAGTGAGTCCACTACTCTCATCCTGTCCGCAAAACTATCAAAATTAGCCCTACGAAAATCAGGGACTTCTATTACGTTACTATCCTTAGTGTTTTCTATCAACAACGTAAACCTACTAATTTGGTGATCACTACATCCCAAACTCTCACCTACTTCTAAACCTTCGACTATATTTTCGTCGTTCATCATCATCATCACCATCATCACCATCACCACCATCACCATCTGTCGTAAAAAATTATCTTCCATGAACTGTCTCAAACCCTCATCATTACCAGTAAAAGTCTCGTAATTAACGTTAGGGCAGTTAGTCTCTGACAATTATACTATCCCAATTAATAAAGTTACCAAGAAGTGTGTAAAGTCTAGTATTGGTATCGAGGGTTTGAACGGGAGGTCTATAAACAACAAAATTAAAGCTAATACTACGCGCCCTAACGGTAATTATGTATTTTATCCCACTCAGTCATTTTACACACCAAAATAAATTTTTCTAGTAGTATTTGATGTGATTTGTTCAAATATGACCTCCATTTCCGTCGGAAATGAGGTCCAACAAAGTTATAGTACTTTGAAGTTTGGCTCATTTTCAAGGGAAATGGAAGTCAAAATCTAAGCAAAACATCAAATATTACTAGGAAAATGTATTTTGGTATTAATTAACCTAACCTACCTTACCTAACCTTACCTAACCTTACCTAACCTTGGCTAAACGAGCCTAACCTTGGCTAAACGAGCCTAACCCTGGCTAAACTTGCTCTCGTCTGTATCCACCACCTAATCCATAATAAGGTAATACTCTAGGCTCGTTTAGCCAGGGTTAGGATCGTTTAGCCAGGGTTAGGATCGTTTAGCCACGGTTAGGCTCGTTTAGCCACGGTTAGGTTAGGTAAGGTTAGGTTAGGTTAATTAATACCAAAATACATTTTTCTAGTAATATTTGATGTGTTTTGCTTAGATTTTGACTTCCATTTCCCTTGAAAATGAGCCAAACTTCAAAGTACTATAACTTTGTTGGATCTCATTTCCGACGGAAATTGAGGTCATATTTGAACAAATCACATCAAATACTACTACAAAAATGTATTTTGGTGTGTAAAATGACTGAGTGTGATAAAATACATAATAACCGCCCTAACTTCAACGCATTAATTGCTGCCGGAAAATCTATCTTAACCTCGATAGCCCTAAGAGAATTACGAATGTACAACAAAACAACGCCGCCACCAATCCTATGTAACCTATCATTAGTAAAAAGTTTCAAACCCGCTACATCAAGTTTCCCCAACAAGTCTCGAGTCACGGTATTTAATCACGTTTTAGTTATAGCAACTATATCGTAGTTGCCGGAATAAATTATCGCCTTAAATGCGTTCAATTATCTCTAATATTACGCGCGTAACAATAAAAGATGTTTAAATTATTTTTTACCACGGATCGGCGTTTTAAACTAAGTTTGGTTGAAGGTGGACCGTTTGCGTACAATATTTCTTGCCTCATTCCGATGAGAAAGAATTGTCTGCTCATTCTGAAGGTGAAGCGGAAGTTTTAAGACAGGTGGATGTTTTTCTAGAATTGGAAATTCAAAGATACGCCAGTACCCCTCAGATGTGCCTACATATCTTGCATCGAGAAATCCTTCGATTTCATCATGTGATGTCTTGCTCCTGATCATTGGCCAGTGTAACTGTTTCGCGGTCGCGTAATACTTGTACAGGTATTTGACAAGATGCCGAGTAAACAACAACTACGTTTGTATGCATTATGCTTGATCGAGAGATATTGTATGCTTGATCGAGATATATTGTATGGAATCAATCTGTGCTTATTTCCTCGGTGATCAGGAGATGGCCGGTGATATTCTGGGTATGTAGAATCAATTACGACTGTGTTCTCCATATACCTCTGAGGGAAATACTTTTCACATTTTTTATCTGATCCATCGCCAGACATGCACGGAGAATTCAGGTTGATCTTGTCGCAAGGTCCATAAATGTTGTTTCGGGTGATTATTTTACAAATAGTTGGAATTGTGTTCTTGTTTTCTGGAATTCCTGCGAAAGCAGTTCGATTGATTTATCCGGTTCTTCAGACATAATCAGCAGTATATGACAGTGGGACAGTCCTCGCTTCTGATCGTTCATTGCAAAATAGCCATTCCAATTTTGGTCGTCTTTCAAGAGCACTCCGAGTTTTTATGTGAAAAATTCTGGTTGTAATATCGGTCTGCCATTGGGTTTGTTCATCAGGGAAAAGTGATTCTACTCTTTTGGGCCAACGTGGATTGCAAGTAAAAGTTATGAAATATCCTGCTTTCCAAGTAATCTTACGATTGCCATGATATCTTGGAACGCTTCCGCATACCAACGTGGGGATCCATAAATAGTAGGAGGCAATATAATCTTTGTTCAAGCTTGTAATTCATCATTGTGGTCCACCGCATCGAACAGTCCCCGGTATTTTTCCGCGTGTATTTCTCTTTGGTGCAGCCTGGCCCAACGTAGTCTTGCAGATTCTGCCTTGGCATACTGATCACATGCAAATTGCTGCGTAAGTCTTAAAATCTTGAGCACTTGATTGAAGGTTGTATCTGTTCGCCTTACCTGCAAACGAAATCTGGCAAATTCTGAAGGTGACACTATTCTTCGATCCTTTGCATGCAAAATGTTGGTCCTGTATCCATTTACACCGTAGGAAATAGGATTATATGGTGTAATGGAACATAACTGCGATATACTTAATTCATGCGTTTGAGACCTACTTCACGCGCATGTAGTACATCAAAATTGTCTGTGATCGCCTGGCATAATGACAGCCACTTCATTTGCAGTAGGAAGATTGCATCGTCGAATATGTTCACCATCCAGTCTTTTGTTTGCATTCAAGACAACTTTGACTTATCCTGTTTGTAAGAGCTCTAATGCAGATTTGAATGATGTAATATCATGATTGTTTTGATGTAGCCACTTCTGCATTGAAAAAAATTTGATTCCAGGTTGTCATTGTGCAATAGTCAATTAGCTGTCTCATTGTATGTGTGTCGTGGGAAAATATTTGTGCAAACTTAGGAGCGTTCCCATCGTCGTCTGTCAGCAAAGATCCAATGAAATGATTTTGAATTTTGAACCCCAGATTAAAACCGGGCATTTGGTGCTCCCTTACACCAATAGATGCCATGGCCAAAGCGTTATTATATTGAATTTTATGCAGGAATGAGTGATGATTGAATAAATCTTGAAAACAACTGTGGGCAGGGTTAGCAAAAACCCAACTGGTTTTTTGCTGGGTTTTTGGGCTTTTGCTGGGTTTTTGCCAACCCTGATCGTGGGTGCCTCCAAGAGATCGATTTTAATCTTGCCTTTTTCGCAGCAAAACTCGTCGTCGCTCTTTCCAGCTATACGCATGACATTCATCATATAAATTCTTCCAGAGTTATACAAACTTGGTAGCAAGTGAGTTTTAACGGATAGTCAGCCTCTTTAAAGAATCTTGTGTAGCATACCACTCCTACTTTTCCTTTCTGAGCTAATGCCGTTTTTAATTGTGCTAATTAGCATCGTTGATCGGCTCGCGTGTTCCTTTGTTGTTGTGTTCTGTATTCAGGATTCTCACGCCGAGCTCGGTGAGGCTCTGTGTCACGTTGTTGTTCTTCCATTCTGTACTCAGTATCTTCGCGTCGAGCACGATGAGACTGTATCACGTTCTTCCAATCTGTACTCTAGTTCTTCGCGTCGACCACGGTGATATTCTGTATCACGCTGTTTTTGAATCTGTACTCTGTATCTTTCTTTTTCTTGCCATGTTCAATCCCCAAGAATCTTCGTCTGGATTAAGTTTTCAGAACATTCCCCAACTTTTTTTTTTTTTGACGCAATAGTCAAGCAAAAGAATGTAATGAAAATTACTTTAAGAAAGTTCTAAGCGAGTAGGAGTTTAACATCTACAATTAGCTCACGAATCACTTAAATTTTAAATGCAGCTTCACAGATTTTACTTGAAACTCGCGAAACAGTTAAATTTGAAATACAACTTTTCACTTTTTGTTTTTACCTATCATGGCTCTCGATGCGTAGCTAAAAATTTTGATGGTTACATTCTTTTCTAAATTGACCAACTTTATTTTCTTCATTCCACGAAAGTGTATGAAACTTTGTAGAAGCGTGTTGGGACTTGGTTTACTTGTAGACTTTAATGATTATATTAGTTTTCTAATAGCCAGAAAAGCAGATAAACAAATTCATCAAAGAAAGCAACCATCAGAAACACGGAGACAGACAAACAGCCAGGCACAAGAAAACCTACAGACTCGACAAGACCATTACAGTGACATTACACCCTTCAATACAGACCAGACCACCAAGATCATCAAAAACATTAAGCATTCGAAGGCTACTGGACCAGTAAACATATCTAACATACACCTTAAACATTTGGGCTCACAGGGAATAATACTAGCTCTCACAAATATCAGCACATATTCATACCAACACTGTATTATTCCTGACATGGAAACAAGGTAAAATTATTACACTACTCAAATCAAACAAAAATCCAACAGAATCAACTTCCTATAGACCCATTACTTTACTATGCACACCTTCCAAAGTAACAGAAAGACTAATCTTACAAATCACCAACCCACACATACCACTATCGCCTACTCAACATGGATTCAGGCCTCACCACTCAACCACGACATTACTCACTAACCTCACGCAGCACATCATGGATGGCATCAACTCCAGACGACCAGCTCAACGTACACTGCTAGCAACAATAGATATTAGTAAAGCATTTGATGCTATCCCACACTTCCCTCTCATAAACAAAATAATCAACACAAACATGCACAATAATTCTAAAAGATGGCTGAGCAACTATCTTTCAGGAAGATACTCACATGTCACATTTAATGGCAAGTCATCCAAAAACAAGCTTTTTCCGAACGGGGTCCCTCAAGCTCTGTTCTCTCACTAACACTGTTCAACTTATGCATGCATGACATTCCAACACCCATAGATAACAAGCTTACCTTATCATCATATGCAGATGACATCACACTAACATCCACCCACAACAACATCGACACCGCCACAAATAACCTACAAACATACATAAACAGTATGCAAGACTGGCTCACACACAATAGACTCAAAGTAGCGCCCACAAAATCAACCATCACCTTGCTTACAAGCAATACAAAAGAACATCAGATAACTCCACAGCTTACACTAAACAATACCAACATTCCACACACTCATAGGACGAAAATACGTGCGGTCACATACAACACATCATCTTTTGCAAAATACATTCAGGACATTAAAAACAAATGTACGTCAAGACTTAACACGCTTAGGGTACTAACAGGCACAATCTTTGAACACCAGCAGGAAACAACATCACTCATATACAAACAATATATTCGCTCAGTTATGGACTATGCTAGCCCATGCTGGGCACCCGTTATCTCAAACACACACACACAAACACCTTACAGACAATACAAAACAACGCACTTCGTATCATTATAGGATGCACTCAAACAACACCAATAGAACACCTGCACACAGAAACAAAAATACTGAAAGTTAGGGAACATTTAGACATGAGGGGAACACAATTCATGGCAGCAGCGCCAACTAACCCACAACACCCTTACCACTACATGTACAATCATACATCGACACCTCGCACCATTAAGGTAACACCAGACAGACATTATAACCAAATATTCCATTCCATACCACGCCCCACAGACATCACACAGTACACACACACACACACACACACACCACTGACACGACTCGGTCCGAATGCGGTCCTAGGTGCGAAGCCGCCACCCATTAACAGGTCAGAGATCAGCATGAGCAGATCGGATCGAGTTAACTTAGTACGATTCCGATGTGGACATCACCCCAACTTACGGACATATAAACACAGACTAGACAACTCCACAGACGACACCTGTCACCTGTGCCAGGACACATCACAAACAATTGAACACATTATGACAGACTGTACCACTCTAACACAACACAACATCACTAGTGCGCTGAACCTCTGGTCTACTCCGGAGAGGGCGATCGGTTAACTGCGTGCCGCTGGCTTGCTCAATCAGGGTGGGCTGATCGGCTAAACAAAAACAAAAACAACAACAACCATCAAAATTTTGAATTTCACTTTCCACTACTATAATGGGCTTTAGCAAAATCATGATATTTAAGTGCTTCGTGTTTTAGCATATAAATTTTTGGGGAGGATAAATTGGGCTAAAAATTTTTTGGACACCCGATCTGAAAAAAAAAAAGAAAAAAGAAGTTGCTGTAAACACTCATGAAAATCGGTCTAGCCGTTTGGACCTGAAAAGGAGACAGACAGACAGACGGACTGTGAATTATGGTATTGATGATGATGATTCAGTAAAAATAAGTGTGTATAAATGCTATAATATTGCAGGAATAAATTGAATATTACTTTATATATTTTATATTGCATGCTTATTACATGCGGAGTCTTTGAGAGAATTTGCCTGTTCAGGTTTATTTATCACTTAAAAAACACACGCACGTAATGCTTGATTCTAAAGTTCTTGGGATTTAAACTTTTTTTTTATTTGAGGTATGCATGCAGCGAATTTGAATTGGGTTTGAAAACGATTGTGAATTTTTTAAACTTGTACGCAGTAATTATATTTGTTAACTTGTCAACTCTAATTGGCACGTAGGTAATTCCAGAAGTTCGTGTGTGTGTGTGTGTGTATATATATATAATATGAGGGTGGGCCAAAAGTCAGGAAGCATTGGAACTATGCTTCTTAGTGCAGATATGTATATTTGCATTGAAAAGCATAGTTCTTGTTTCATGAATTTTGGCCCACCCTGTATATAACGTGAATGACGATGAAAATAACCACGAAGGAAAATTAAAACATGAAATAGTGCTCAAGCGCTTTCGTCTAATGACATCCTCGGGAACACTGAAGTTAACAAGAAGATTGAAACTATATATAGATCACAAAGAAGAACAAAGAAAAATAATAGGATTGGTGCGGAAAATATTTTGGAGGAGCATACAATTCACGTGGAATAACTACCCGAAGCTATTCCACGTGAATTGTATGCTCCGCCTAAATATTTTCTGCACCAATCATATTATTTTTCTTTTTTCTTCTTTGTGATCTATATGTAGTTTCGATCTTGTTATTAATTTCAGTGTTCCCGAGGATGTCATTAGACGAAAGCGCTTGAGCGCTATTTCGTGTTTCAATTTTCCTTCGTAGTTATTTTCATCATAAATATTATTCACGCGTTACTTTCGTGAAATAATTTATATGTACATAAAATATGAATGTAAATTCAGCACTGCAAAATCTTGGGTTATGCGTACGTATAGAAAAAAGGAGGGAGACTGGGGAAGAGGGATACAAATCAAACGTATTATGTACAGAAGTTAGCCGCGACACACACACACACACACACACACACACACACACACACACACTGAAATAGTTCCGATTTATTATTTAATTTAAAAATTTCCGCCCTATTATTATAGAAAGAAAAAAAATGTTTTAACTGCACTAGAGAGACTCCACTTGAAATTTGAAGTTGCTTTTGTCGTTCTGAACTTGTGCAATTCGTTTTAATGGGTATTGCTGGGAATACTCATATATATCGTATTTAGCGTTGCGACATCGCCAGTCATATTCGGCCGCGGATTGACGAATGCTACGAGAATTCCATTCCACTGATATTCATGGAAGGAGGATTAAATTAGGAAGAAATTCCAAAAATGTTGAGTCTTTCCTCTACGAATGTGGATAGGCTTCGCCTCGATCACGAAATGGCTGCTTTTCTTTTCCTAAATTATATGCCATCCATCACCAATAAAATGTTTCTTTGTAGGGCTTTATTTATTGTAACTATAATTAGGATATTTTAATAGACCCGAGTACAGCGATGATTTTATTAATATATATATATATATATATATACTGTATATATATTATATATATATATATATATATATATATGTATATATATATATATATATATATATATATATAATATATATAAATACACACAGACCGTGCATGGAACAAGGAACTCTTCGAGAAAAATTAAATCCACTATAGTCCGAATAAGTAATGGTAAATGGCAAATACTATAGTTTTTTCTTTTTCATGATGCTAGCCCGACATGGGCAACGGGTCAATCGCAAAGAGGTCCCAAAAATATAGCTTCCCTCACTAGCTACAGATAGGATCCAGTTTTGGGACAGGATCTAGGGTTTAAAGCAACCTAGCCCAGCTACATTTAGAACCTCAATATAAGCAGAAGACTCGCTGCCTTCACGTCAGATTGAATACATCAAAGAAAAATGGCTAACTATTATATTTTTAGCCAAAAACCAAAACTTAAACCTCAACTGGCAGAATTGAGCGTCCACTTTTCAAGGCACATGTCCGTTTCATGATGGGAATGAACTCAGAATGGTTCCCTGAGGTTTTTTTATGATACACACAGACCGTGCATGGAACAAGGAACTCTTCTAGGAAAATTAAATCCACTTTGTCCGAATAAGTAATGGTAAATGACAAATACTATAGTTTTTCTTTTTCATGATGCTAGCCCGACGTGGGCAACGGGTCACTCGCAAAGTCTTTTGCTTATATTGAGGTTCTAAATGTAGCTGGGCTAGGCTGCTTTAAACCCTAGATCCTATCCCAAAGCTGGATCCTATCTGCTTTGCAGATAGCTGGTGAGGGAAGCTATATTTTTGGGACACCTCTGCGAGTGACCCTTGCCCACGTCGGGCTAGCATCATGAAAAAGAAAAAAACTATAGTATCTGTCATTTACCATTACTTATTCGGACAAAGTGGATTTAATTTTCCTAGAAGAGTTCCTTGTTCCATGCACGGTCTGTGTGTATCATAAAAAACCTCAGGGAACCATTCTGAGTTCATTCTCATATATATATATATATATATATATATATATATATATATATATATTCGCGGGACAGGCACATAAGTAAATGAAACGTAATGGTAAAAGAACTGAATAATAAAAAAGTTATTGCTTACAGGGCATCACCTTGACATGTCAAAAGTCACTCGAGAAGTAGCAAGGGTGGGAGTCTCTCTCTCTCTCCTCTCTCTCTCTCTCTCTCTCATACTGTTACATAAAGATTGTGAAACTAGTGATTTCGTGAAATCCCTAAACGTTTCAGTAAGATTGTGAAACGTGATTTCACTCAGACTTTGGGTTAAGTTAGTAACTTCCTGAAGTCCCTAAGTGAAACTAATAACGCGATATTACTGAAAATTTCAGGGATTTCATGAAATCACTTGTTTTCTTACTGTAATATATATATATATATATAAAATCTCATGTTCTGACAGAGGAAAGTCTCTTATCATCCGGTATACGAGCAAATTGTGACCTTTTATCGAGGCCTTTGACCTGTATCGAAAAGGCAGCGCTTCTTTTCACATTAACTCATGCGTTTTGTTCTTTTCTTTTTTCTTTATATTACCCTTGCCCCAGCACCCCAAGGGTTTCTTCCTTCCTTTTATTATTAAATGTGTATAACCATTCAATTTTTTTCGTACGGTTGTTTTTCATTTTCAAACTTTTGTAATACAGTTGTTGATACTCGTTTATATATATATATATATATATATATATATATATATATATATATATATATATATATATATAGGGTGATTCAAAAGTCGGGTTACATAGGGATATACTGTATTATGTAATGATACAGGGGAATAGTCACATCACATGCTGGATATGGCCACCGTTAACGGCAATGCACTTGTGCAGCCAGCTTGGAATATCACATCAATGCACTTCTCCTTCGATAACATCTCATAACTCATTTACCTGCAAAGAAACAGAAGAGCCCTATGTAACCTGACTTCTGAATCACCCTGTATGTATGTGTATAAAATATTTTGATTTTACAGGAAATTTTGGGCATACGTTGAATTTATTCTGAATTCTTTTTTCAAATCTTAAAAGCTAAATGGAATAAATGTGTTTCTTCAATTTTAACGCACCATTAAAGATTGCGTAATTATTTATAGGTAGGGTTCTCCCATACTTGTACCGTTGTTTTATTTGGGAGTATCGGTATACTGGTATGTAAGCTTTTTATGCTTTGTTTATGACCTTATATATATATAATATATATATATATATATATATATATATGTATATATGTATATATATATGTATATATGTATATATATGTATATATATATATATATATATGTATATATGTATATATATATATATATATGTATATATATATATATGTATATATATATATATATATGTATATATATATATATGTATATATATATATATATGTATATATATATATGTATATATATATATATATATATATATGTATATGTATATATATATATATATATGTATATATATATATATGTATATATATATATATATATATATATATATGTATATATATATATATATGATATATATATATGTATATATATATATATATGTATATATGTATATATATATATATATATATATATATGCAATAAAATCACAGAACACGTGATCTTTTTAATAAGCAAACAACCACAGGGAAAAGGAAACACGAAATCCGAGCGCTTTCGTGATATATTCACATCTTCAGGGACAAAGAAATTTCTCATGTCCCTGAAGATGTGAATATATCAGTCACGAAAACGCTCGGATTTCGTGTTTCCTTTTCCCTGTGGTTGTTTTCTTATATATATAATCACGGGCGGATCCAGGGAACGCCGGGGGTGCGCGCGCCTCCCCGAAATTTCCGACTTTGTTCAGTATTGTAAGCAAAAATCTAGTAAGGAAGCGTTATTAGCTGGGCAATCTAGACCTTTTAAAATAACTTATTTAATTTGAAATTTGTTTGTGATTAGCGCACAAATAGACTAGACTCACTAGAGTATTTCAGAGACATTTTAAGAAAACGGTAATAGACTGAAGCCTATCGTCGAAACCATCATATTTGCGGGACAAAATAACCTTCCATTTCGAGATAAGAGATGATGGGTCACCTACATCAATCACATCACCCGTAATGATTTCCTATTTTGTATTTATTTATTTCACTTTCTACTATAAATGTTTTAACTTTTAATTAATATCTTGCTAATAAATTTAATGCTCCATATTGCTTTTCTACACCTTGTATAATTTCAGTGAGAAAAATGTTGGATTCACTGCAAAGACTGAAAAAACAAATGCGTCTTCCGAATACAATAAACCTGCATTAAATAAGGATATACTTAATTTTTTTTTTTTGTAGTTGAAAAGGAAATTATTAGCTTTTTTGTTGTATATTAAATTTGTTATATATTAAATTTATATAAATATAGCCCCCCCCCCCCCCGAAAGGAAAGCCTGTATATATATATATATATATATATATATATATATATAGGGTGATCCAAAAAGGTCTTCCCGAAAAGTTATTTCTTGGAATATCTTTTCTCGGATCACTGTATATATATATATATATATATATATATATATATATATATATATATAATATAATATTGTGTGTGTGTGTGTGTACGCGCGCGCTATCATTGTTTTAATTTCGTGGAATTCTTGACAGGCAAAGTGAAGATAACCTCCCTATATAATTGGGCTCAGATAACAGTTAAGGGGAGTGCTTTTCCATCTAGAGCAGTGGTTCTTAACCAGGGGGGCGCGCCCCCCTAGAAACAGGAATTTCTCTAATTGTATTTGTTATTCTCTTAACGAGAGCCTGGGCTAATATTGAGAATGTTATTTTGATTGAAGGGGGGCGTGGAGGGAAGGACCAATTCCTAGAGGGGGCATGGTAGTAAAAAGGTTAAGAACCACTGATCTAGAGTTAATACTAAGGCTCAGTTTTTAAAATAATTTGTTCATATCTGGGAAATTACTCTCATATCCCTTATAAGAATCGTTCAAGGTTCGTCACCCACTTAAAACACGCCTGAGGATTACGTGTATATATTTCCCGCTTTATGAATAATCATAAGGCGAGGAAAGTCTCAATCTCTCTCCCTCTCCCGTTACTTCATACGACGCGGTAACGCCTCGCCCTTTTATCGAACGTCGGAAAGAGGAAAAAGGCCTCTTCGTAACGTCGTCACTCACGACGCGGAACGTAACGTAACGTATCGTATAATAGCGGCGACGTTGTGTGTGTGTGTGTGTGTGTGTGTGTGTGTTTCTTGTGGGTGGGTCGCGGAGTTTTTTCGGTAGTTTAAACAAAGACTCCTGTTAAGCCGTTCTCCGCCCAGAAAACACCCAAATTTATTTTGTGGGAAAATTTATTCTCGCCTTTTCCAACGTCGTTATGACTTACATCGGCGCGCAATCGAGAGATGCGAGACCTGTTAATAAACGGTTTGTGGTGTCACCCCGACAACAATTATGTGATCATATCGATTTATTTAATTCTATTCGTGTCATAATTCTTTACAACTTTATTACACGATGGAGGTTGCGTAGCGCAACCATATTTGCATTTTTTTTTTTTTTTTTGTAGAATTGAATGCATCTGTAATTAACATTTGGAGCTTAACATGTCAAACGGCTTGCTTGTATAATGGCAAGGCCTACTCTTTCTTTCTATCTATGCCAGGCATTGTTTGCCCCTAGCCTTTGACGTGAAGTTTGTTAAACTTGGAAAAATTCAATTTTGACTACGTATAGGTTACTTATATAGAATATTACCGTGTTAATTTTGCAATATTTGTTGCACCTTCCAAACACGAGACGTAAGCGTAAAGTATAAGGTTCAGGACTTGCCTTCTTAGTGAAAAAAAAAAAAAAGTTGGTAGGCTTTATTTGGAAACAAAGCGCCAAGTCATTGTTGATGTGAATGCTATGGAGAATGGCTTAACAACACGTTTTATCCTTTTGTGAACACACAACTCACTCGGGGTGACTCAGGACCCTTTTTTGGACCATGATGGGGGTGGCTTAGAATTAAGAGTATATATAAATTTAATCATCGATGCATATTTATATAATATATATTTAATATAGAACACACACACACACACACACCACATATATATATATATATATATATATATATATATATATATATATATATAATATATATGTATATATAATAGTTGTATGAATTTACTGTTCGTACACACAGATATATTGGTAATTGGTAACAGTTCTGTCAATGCATCTTATTTCGTGATTCATGTAAAAAAAAATCCTGAATCATGGACGGTGAGTCTTATTTAATTTAGCTTTTAGACTCCGTTCGACAGAACTGTTATTAATAAAACTGAAGTAATTTGTAGCTTGGAGCTATTTGGATTATTTTATATGAGAGCTGTTTATTTCGTGCATGGAACTGTACCGAACTGTACTTCTTATATATATATATGTGTGTATATATATATACAGGGCGTCCCAAAAAAATGTATACACACTTTAAATAATTATAAAGGCAGTGTTTATTAAAATACATTTCATTTTCAAAATGTAATAGAATCTACAGACATTATTTAATTGTTTTGTCAACGCCTGTTTTCAAACTGACGTCCGTTCTGGTCCAGGCACTGCTGATAACGCGAAGCAATGGAATCGCAAACATCACGAAACATTTCGTTTGGTATTTGTGTGCATTCTCGTTCAATGGCTGCTCTCAATTCAGCGACTGTTGCAGGTTTTATAGCGTAGACTTTGTCTTTTAAGTATCCCCATAAAAAAAAGTCTAGTGGTGTGAGGTCTGGTGAACGCGGAGGGTATTCTACGAAACCCCTTCGTCCAATCCACATCCACATCGTGCCAAGTACCACTCGCAATACTCCACTCTTCGGTCCGGATCATCTTCATTAATAGCATGGACTAATCTTGGAATGTAACTTTTCCATTGACAGCGCTTCAAAATGCGTTGGACAGACGATTCTGAAAGTCCTACCTCACGACTCGCTTGCCGCACAGATTTTCTTGTACTTTGGTGATACGTTTCCAGTACTCTTTCTTGCTTTGTGGGGCTTGTCGATGTCCGTGGTCTTCCGGAACGCTTCTTGTGGACATTCTGAACAGTTCCATCGGCTTCAAACTTATCTCTAATTCGAGTGATGGTAAGTCGCGTTGGTGGATCTGTTTGAAACTCCCTCCTAAACTGTCTTTGCACTTCAACTGCGTTTTTACACTTCCAGTAGCATTTTAGAATGAATTTCCTTTGTTCAAAGCTTAGTCTGACTGCCATTATTAATTCTAATGGGTTTAACTTGGAAAGAAAGAAACATCAATTGAGCTATCAGCTGTTAAAGTGTGTATACATTTTTTTGGGACGCCCTGTATATATATATATATATATATATATATATATATATATATATATATATATATATATATAATGTGTGTGTGTGTGTGTGTGTGTAAATGGACTCTTTCGGTTTTTGTATCGTTTTTGATTTGATAATAAGTGAATAAATAGGAACAGATTTATTGAATAAATATATTTAGAATCGTGTTGCTTTCCCATTATGTAAAGGTGACACATGTTTTGGCATTCCATTGATGAGCTTTATTTACTATTTGTTCTTGAGGATAATCCTCCAAACTAAAATATGACAGAACTTTCGAATTGTAAATAATTTCTTCAAAACATCAAGTACGTAAGACGTAAAAATTGGTTATATAATTTAACTTTAAGTACTTATAAGTAGAAAATTTAAAAAATTATAATAGTACAGGGTGATCGAAAAGTGTGTTCCAAATTATTTATGTAACGAGTTATTTCTGAGAATGCCTTTAAGGATGATTCTGTATATATCCCTTGGTAAAAGCAGTTTCTTTCTATTTTGCGTGTAGACGTAGCATGAACAACATCTTATCGACGTTAATAATAATAATAATAACAACAATTCGATCTCATTATAAATGTTAGGATTTTAGAATGTTTAATTCCAGTAAAGAATAATTTCTGGAATCGTTGTTTGTGATACCAATTGAAGTTCATTGTGGAACGATTTTTCGGTGTTTGAAAAGGCAACGAAAGCGTCTTGTTCATATTGGAAAAATCTGTATAACATTTTGTAAATATGTAAAAAATTGGTATTGATCGGATTTCGTACGGGGTGTAAAGCGGCATTCGGTCATACTTCCTCTATATAATGTTTAGATGGAAGCTGAGCACTACGGTGTGTATTGTATGTAATCATTCGGTGAACGAGTTAAGTTGTCGGTCCCGTCTGCATGGTAGAAGATCTTGTAGAACTGAAGCGGTGTTAAAGTTGCTTTAAATAATAAGCGACAGCAATTTAGTCTGAGCTCACATTTACGCGACTGGACTAAATATACCTACTTAACCCTAGAAGGGTAGCGAATGTATTGCGCGTGACAGATAACGACTAATGTTGGGTCAACGTAACCCCATAATGAAAATTACATTTATAGGTTGAATTAAACAATTTATTGTTACTGAACAATATTAAAAATAAACGCGTACAGTAAAGAGCGTCATTTCCAGAAAAAAAATATATAATTTCATCGTAATAAGCTACGTTGGCTTTTTAGGGTCAACGAATATTATATATAATGCGCGTAGGCCTACCAGTTTCACCAAGAATAAATGTGTATATATATATATACCAAATAGAATGTATCGTACGTTACTTTCAAGCCATACAATCTCTCGCTAGGGACCTTAGACGATATTCACGCGCGTATAAGATTCTATCATTACTCGTGGAGATGGTTATATAACATTAATAAGGTCAAGGTAATTGGAGTGTATGAAAACCAGATTGAAATAAACCTGCCATTTTATGGTGTCGTGTTTGAGATTGGTCATTGTATATTGGCCAATAATAGCCATTCTTCGAGGGTTTTTTGGCGGGGGGGGAGCGGCCTTTGCTTCTATTATTACGATTTGAATGGATATATTTTAGGTGGAGCCACACACGCATGAAATAGAAAGGTTTATTTATTTTGAACTACATTTGAATTCGGTATCTTATTGTATGTAAAGGGTTTACGAGAGAAACATCTGTTTATTGCGGTACCTATAAAGATTTTTTTTTAATGTGAAAGTAATTAATTTCTAATGAAAAAATTATTGCAGGTAGCTATAACGTACCGTATTAGGTCATATCTGGATTTTTTTTTCAAATTCTACAAAAAGGAAATTTCCAATGTGAAGTACTAATTAAAAATGATGATAAATACAGCTGTAATTGAAATACTGTATATATATATATATATATATATATATATGTGTGTGTGTGTGCCAGTGCTGGGCAGCGCAAACGAAAATTCACTTGCGCAAGCGCAAATGCGCAAACCCATACCTTGCGCAAGCGCAAATGCGCAAACCCATACCTTGCGCAAGCGCAAATCCGCAAACTTCTCGAAACTTGCGCTTACGCAAACGTGAACCTTGAAAAAAAAAATTATAAATTATATTGTAATGACAGTGATATACAACAGAAGTGTTTGAATTGAGACAAAGTATAATTTATTATTTAATATTTAATTATATTTTAAATAATAATTTCTAAAGTTAACTACTTATCAAGTTTTTTTTTAAATTTTAAATTTATAAATAAACTTAAACTCATGCTGGTAGTGGCTCTTGAGGGTGTACATGCTGATGGTGTTGAAGCTGACTTTGGCCTTGCACCTCTTACAGATGATGCTGCCCCTGTAGACCACCCTGCCCCTCTCAACCACCCTCTTCTTGCTGGTCAAAGGTCCAAAGAAGGTGTCCAGGTGGGGCCAGGGGTTGTTGAGGTCCTCTTCCTCCTGGTGAGGCTCTAAGCCATGGCTGGTCACGCTGCCGGCCGGGCTGGGGGCAGAGGTGGGGCTGGACAGAGACTGGTGTCTGAGGCTGTCCATGGTTCACTAGTTATAGACAGTAGTTATGACTTATGAAGTTTCTAGAAGTTACTAGAGTAGTTAGTAGTTTGAACTCTGAAATAAAATTAAAATCAACTAATCAAACAAACGTGTTTCACTAGCGTTGTTGGTATACTGAGTGCTCACTGCTGTCTGGCGGCGCCACCTGTCTGGCAGTCACGTGTTTATGAGCTAAATCCACTATTTTTAATATTTGTTTTTTTTTTTCACGTTTGCGCACAAGTTTGCGCAAACGCAAATGCGCAAGTTTGCGCAAGAATTGGCGCAAACGTAAATGCGCAAGTTTGCGCAAGAATTGGCGCAAACGTAAATGCGCAAGTTTGCGCAAGAATTAACGCAAATGCGCAACCGAAATCACACTTGCGCAATTTGCGTTTTGCGCAAGTGTTTGCGCAAGTGCCCAGCACTGGCCTGTGTGTACACAAGTTTTATTGGCAGGAGACAAATCCCATAAAAAAAGTAGAATTTTCGTCAAAGTACTAAACAGTACAAACTAATTAAACAATAAAAAAAATCACTTACGAACAAAAAAGAAGTAATACACGTAATGAAACGAGTAATAATAAAATTAGTAATGAAAACTACCCAAAGTTAATATGTACTAAAAAATTAAAAATCAAAGTACAACTTATGTAATGGAAAAAGCCAAAGTAGGCAAACTCTTTCGTACCAAGAAGTCCACAGTCTGGAAAACATAAACAGGACTGATGAATAGTTTGCGCAATTGGATTATCCGAGTTTTGAATTCTTCGCATTAGACTGTATTGAGCTGAGCGCGTCTTGTTACCTCAGGGAGATTCGAGATGATGCGGTTAGCGAACATTTGTGAAGCTAAGCATCTTGAGGTAACTTATACAGCAGTCTAAAAGATGTTATAGGTTAAAGCAATTTAGGGTTTTTGTAGAAACCTTTTTTTTTATAATTAACCCAGAGTTGCTGCCCATGAATATTAGTACAGAAAGTACGAAAAAGTGTCTTTAGCACATTACACACACACACATACACACACGAGGGTTGTTAAGAAAACTAAGTTTAGAAGGTGTTTTGAAGAAACTTTTATTATAATGCAAGTAATTATTACAAGTATTTTAACAACTTACTATTTTTCTCTATCATCACCAAACAGATTCAAACCTTTGTCGTAGCTTGGGACAAGCTTTCCGATGCCGGTCGAGTAAAATGTAAGGTCCTTAGTTTTTAACAAGTTTCGTACGGCCGCTTCTTCATCAGGATAGTTTCGAAATTGTTTATCTCCGAGGTGTTCCTGTAGGGCTGGAAACAAATGGAAGTCGCTTGGTGCAAGGTCAGGTCTGTCGGGGGATGATCCATGACTTCCAAATGGAACGATTCCAAAAATTGGTGCGTTTGATTTGCGGTGTGAGGGGGGTGCATTGTCAGGCAAGAACATACCACACGTGCAGTAAGCAACCCGGGACGTTTTCTTCTGATAGCCGTGCGGAGTCGCTGTAAAGTTTCACAATAAAAGTGGCATTTATTGTTGTCCTTTTTTGCATGAATTCAACATGCAAAACGCCTTGATGGTCCCAAAAAATCGTTGCCATCACCTTACCAGCTGATGTTGCAATCTTGAACTTTTTGGTTCGTGGTGACCCCGGATGTTTCCATTCCATGGACGCCCGTTTAGACTGGTGTGTGATGGTGTACCCAGGTCTCATCACCTGTCACAATGCACTTGAGGAAATGCGAACCTTCGGCCGAATACTGCTGAAGAAAGGAAATACTGCAAGCCATTCTCTGAGTCTTGTGATTATCCGTTAACAATTATCCGTTAACATTGTTAACGGATAATTAACATCGTTAAAATATTGTACTACCAACAACATTACTGTACTATACATAATGCACCAGTAATTAACCTTGTAAACTCACGTTTTTAACAACCCTCGTGTGTGTACACAGTATATATATATATATATATATAATATTTTTTTTTTATGGGAAACGAGTAACAATTAGTTATCGTTATTTTCATAAATTATTGTGTGTCCGCTATACCTCATTTTCTGTGTAAAGTTTTTGTGAGGGCTATTGCGCATGCGCGACAATTATGAAAGGAAATAATATCTATTATTATTATTGTCATAAAAAAGTGTCGCTTTTCGTCAAACGACCAAATGAAACCGCAACAATGGTTTCGAACAAAACTTTGATATTTTGTTAGTGAAGCCAAAAATAGAAAATTGAATTTCGTGGGTATGCAACGTCACTTGCGTAATGCATTGGGTATAGGTCTTATGGAAGTGGCTCTGCTTTTTGTCTGTTTGCGCGGGGAGTGGGGGCGTCAGATTTCTGGGTTAGTAATTTGGAGCACAGTGAGGAATAGAGAATAACTAAACTCATGGAATATATATACACATGGTGGCGCAGACGTCAGGAATCGAAGGATCATCATTATATAAATTATAATTTTTTTTATCTATAAAATTATAAATGATGAATTTTTTAACTGAAAAAGTAATTTTTATTTGAAAATAGTGGCGGCCATAGAACGGAGATCTATTCTTTGACTTCTTTGACTTCTGACTTTTGCGCCACCATATATATCGCAGCAAATTAACGACACGGTGTTCTGATTATATTTTTAATTTTTATTTTTTAATCTATTTTTTCTCGTGTGATTGAGAGGAATCGTTGATGGTATTACGTACCGTATGTATTGCCCTTCCTGTCTCTTCCTACATTACTGTATTGCACTGAATGACAGCTGGTCTTTGCAGTTGAGCTCCACTTTGCGGGGGCATATGCCCAGGACGTTACATAAACAGAATCGAATTTCATAATGTCGACGTTCGACCATAAGCAAATCGGCCTTATTTCAGATCGACCTTATGCAAGTTATAGGTATTTCGAGTGAAAATGATTGTTTGATAATTTAATAGAGACTGACAAATTATACGTACATTTCGTATTTCCAATGAAAATGGCGAACCTAACTTAACCTAGCGTTACATAACCGGGCATAATGTAACCTAACCTGATTTTATTTAAACTAAACCAGTCGAGATTATCCGACATTACGCAAGTTCAGAAATTTTAGTGTGAACATTATGCAGATCGACGTTGCTTCGCTACCCCATGCCAGGAGTAGAACTACGCATTACTGCAGTTGAAGTAGAGAGAGTATGGAATGAGTATGCTCTCTATACGCGCCTTTGGTTGTGCGTCAGTCCGCGTTACCTTAATTCCGTTAATTTGGGCCGGGGTTGTAATAAGAAATTGGGATTAATATACATTCATCAGGTGTGTACCGTATGGATAAGCTGAACGGTTAAGTCTGTCGCTTGATGAAGCGTATACGTTACGCACAATCGATGGATCCATCGTTCGCGCGCACATTTTAACACTTCTCAGTGTTGATAAGTGTAAAAATTTTCTTAATTTTATCTTAAATGTAATTAAGCAATGATAATGATAAAAACATTTTAACAGTTTCTATTTGGATTGGTATAACCACAAGACACTAAAAAAAAAAACTAACCTAATCTAGCGTAACCTATCGATGGATAAACATGTCGCTGTGATTTGAAAACTTCTCAACACTGAAAAGTGTTCAAATGTGTGCGCGAACGATCGATCCATCGTTTATGCAGCGCAATCGATCGATCGCGCAGATCAGTCGTTTGCGCGTAACATACAGTATGTAACTCCATCGTAGAAAATTTGGGGCAGTAATTTACTTATAAGCATTTGTAGACAAGGATTCTAACGTACACACGCACTGAATTACCCTAATGAGGCTCTTCGATTGAATTAGCAACAAACTTTATATAGCGGCATGTATTAAACGGAAGCGCGTGTTAATTTCGTCTACAAGGCGGTAATAGAAAAGTGGAATAATGGAGAAATTAAGGTATTTTCCCATCCCCCGGACGTTAATACGTCAGATCAATTCTCATCTTAGAAGTAAAAGGTGAAAAGTGATTTGTAGGTCGTAAGATTGAAAGATGCTGCAACTTGAGTGTTTTGCAATTTTCCATCGAAATTTATTCAACCTATTGAGTAACTCGTCTTCAGCCTCTGGCATTGTTTTATAGGCCTTCTCTCATATCGTATAATTTTCCTAATTCTCACACTAATGTGTGAAATAGGACACGGACACACTAATATTGTGTGTGTATATATATATAAAATATATATTTATTTATTTTATTTTATGGGCTACGTCGTGGCCAGTGTCGTACCGCACTTTTTGCGGGTCAGCGAAGCTCAGCGATATTGGGTCTTAGTAGTAGTTTAATAGGGGAGGGGAGGGTCCTCTACGTTCAGATTATATAGTGACCAGTGGTTCGGATCCCACGTAAAACTCTCCTCTGTCATGTGACCTTAGGTGTTGCGAAGGTTAAGCAACTCAATCGTTATACAGTATATATATATATATATATATATATATATATATATATATATATATATATATATATTGCATTTAACTGCAATGACCACGCAGTATATAAATGAATAGAAACGACGTAAATAAGGAGCGTCTCTGCACACGGGGAAAAGAAATAACGAATAAATGAAAAATGAGGCGAACCGCCCGGGAATCGAACCCAGGGCCTTCCAATTGCCGGTTGGATGCGCTACCATTACACTACGGACCTCGATCAATCATAAATCGAAATTCTCCTACATCGGGCAGAAACCAATGCCCTGAGAGGGCACCCTCGCAAATCGTGAATATGTGCATTTAACTGCAATGACCACGCAGTATATAAATGAATAGAAACGACGTAAATAAGGAGCGTCTCTGCACACGGGGAAGAGAAATAACGAATAAATGAAAAATGAGGCGAACCGCCCGGGAATCGAACCCAGGGCCTTCCAATTGCCGGTTGGATGCGCTACCATTACACTACGGACCTCGATCAATCATAAATCGAAATTCTCCTACATAGGGCAGAAACCAATGCCCTGAGAGGCACCCTCGCAAATCGTGAATATGTGCATTTAACTGCAATGCCCTCTCAGGGCATTGGTTTCTGCCCTATGTAGGAGAATTTCGATTTATGATTGATCGAGGTCCGTAGTGTAATGGTAGCGCATCCAACCGGCAATTGGAAGGCCCTGGGTTCGATTCCCGGGCGGTTCGCCTCATTTTTCATTTATTCGTTATTTCTCTTCCCCGTGTGCAGAGACGCTCCTTATTTACGTCGTTTCTATTCATATATGTATATATATATATATATATATATTATTTAAATTTAAGAAGTTTTCCGAAATTATAAAATGTTAAATTCTTAGGGTCTTTGGAATTTATTAAACCTTTGGTCGGCTTCCGCCCGAATTGTTCATTCTGACGAAGGTCAAGCTTTTCACCCTACCTTAGACCTACAGTTTAACGTGGAATCCGAACCACGTCCCAGCAGCAGCCCAGCGTCTTAACCACTAGGCCACCCAGGGTACCCATTTATCTACCAACCACTTTTTTTATTGTGTGGAAGGATGAACAGCTGAGTTTTGCTGCGCGCCGGCTGCCGTCATCGAGTCTCGAACCCGGGGCTCCGATGGATTCGTAGTCAGCGACGCTAGCCACTACACCGTGGCGCATTAGGTGCAATTTTTTCTCCAGCTCATGATGATGATGATAATTTTTGGGAGGTTGTTTAAACTGCTCTGTTGTTGCGAAGGTCAGATGACGGAGGGAACCTACAGCTTTACGTGATATCAGAACCATTAGCGGGTAGCTGCATTATTTGAAATTAGACAATGGTCATCCATCCATCCATCCACCAGTAGAACCAACGTCGTTTACCTCGCTGATCTAACTGGAAGTGTTGCTGCAACGTGGCCAGGACGTAGCTTTTACGCGACTGTACAAAGTGGAAAAACATTCAGGAGGGTCAGAAACTGGCGCGGTGTTCAGACCACACGAATGTGGCCCATTGCGCTAACTATTATTACCAATATCACGGGAGTCGAACCCCCGACCTCCGTGTTTCGTATATAGATAGATCATGCGTAAATGTAAACCGTATTTGGTCTAGTAATTTTACGTACTAGTTTATACTTAAAATTGACTCCTAGTAACATTTATTCTTGATGCTTCTTCGAGCACTTCAGTAATTTGTACGTCCCCATCAGCAAGGTCTTAAATTGTATTCAGAAAGAGAGAGAATAAATAACAGACGAGGTTGAAAGTTTTTTAAACTAATTTTTTATGCTAACTATCAACTATCCACGAAAAGTATATTTCTATTTCATTTGTGCATAAATTATCACGGCTTTATATATATACAAAATAAATACCACTAACTAGATAATCTGTCAAAAAAAAAAAAAAAAGGTCTATAACAAAGAATTTAAGTACGTCGTAATGACTATTTCTCCCTGATTGGTGTAGCTTCATTGATGTTCGTTCCTGACTTAGTGTTTCCTAACTGGAAACACACACACACACACACACACACACACACACACACACACACAACACACACATACATATATATATATATATATATATATTATATATATATGATTCAATCCACAAAGAAAAAGAAAAAATGATTCCAAGGCCTTTCGTGTATTCAGCAATAACATCTCCTCAGGGAATGTATTGCTGAATACACGAAAGGCTAATTTTTTCTTTTGCCTTGTGGGTTTGCATCATTGATTCATTTCACGTGTTTAATATGAAATTATATATATATACACATACACATACATACAGTACATACATACACATACACACACCTTTCAAACTTTCAAAGGTTCCGCGCAGATTCCTCATTTCACGAAGGTCAAGCTTGTCGCCCCTCCTCTCGAGTTGGCCTGGTGAAGTTGTGAGTTGGATTTTGTACTCTCCACCCGGCTCATCAGGGATTGTTCTGAGCCAAGCGTCTAATCTTCTTTTGAAAATGTCTACTGCAACACCATTCGTGTTTCTTAGGTCTTTGGGCAGCTGATTAAACAGTTTTGGTCCTCTCGCAGCAAAACTTTTTCTTTCAGGATTAAGGATGTTCCCTGTCTCGCCTTCAATTTGGGAATACGACACAGTCTACCGTTTCTACCTTCCACCGTTGTTTGGGAGTTATAAGGTTCAGAGTAAGATTAGGGACTAGTTTCTCCATTATTTTCCAAGTGTAAATGATGGTGTCTCTCTCTCTCCTCCTTTCGAGTGAATATAGGTTTAGTTCGCGAACCTTTCCCAGTAATTTAGTTCTTTGCACCCCTTGATCTTGGCTGTGAAGCTTCTCTGAATCCCTTCTAGCTGTCCTAATGTCTTTTATTATATGGGGATGTTAGGACCGAGCAGTATTCCAATTTTGGTATGATCAGCGTTTTCAGTAGAGGAATCATTACATTCCTATCCCTTCGTTTAAAGGTTCTCAGTATCTGCCCCGTTATTCTCTCTCCTCTGTTTACTGCTATCTTATTTTGTGTTTCAAATTTCGCATCATCAGTCTCATTACAATCCCTAAATCTTTTGCTCTAGAATTTCTCTGAATTTCCTGTCCATTGGGGGTATATTATTCCATGGATTTTAGGTCTTCTCTTTTTCCGTACCGTAACAGCTGAAATTTCTCAGTTAAACTTCATATTGTTGTCTTCCGTCCACTTGTAGATTCTGTTCATGTCGGTTTGTGGAGATCCTGTATCTTCTGGGCTTCTTATTTTTCTACTGATCTTTGTGTCATCCGCAAAGGATGTTACTGTGCCGTCTCTGGTAACGTCCTCATCTATGTCAGTTAGCGTGATTATGAAGAGTAGTGGAGCTAATACTGTTCCTTGTGGTGCTGAGCTGAGGACCTCTGATTCTGATGAAGATACTCCTTGTACTATAATGACTTGCCGCCGCTCACTAAGGAAATTATATATCCATTTCCCTACTTTCCCTGTTATTCCCATATATTTAAGTTTATGTATTATGATTCCATGGTCACACTTGTCGAACTCTTGCAAAGCGTGTGTATGTATATATATATATATATATATATATATAAAATGCAAACCCACAAGGAAAATAAAAATTATTTCAAGTCCTTTCGTGTATTCAGAAGTACACCTCGTCAGGAGTCATTCCCTGACGAGGTGTACTTCTGAATACACGAAAGACTTGAAATAATTTTTATTTTTCCTTGTGGGTTTGCATCATTCATTCATTTCACTTGTTTAATTGTGAAATTCATCCCACATATATATATATATATAGTACAGGGTGTCCCGTAAATCTGGACCCATAGGGATTTATAATATATTTTTTTGTTATTATTATTATTTTATTATTTTTTTTTTATTATTTTTTATGATTTTTATTTGTGGGGCCACTTGAAAGCCAAAGTGTACGAGGTCAAACTTCAGAACATTTTCCACCTTAAAGCACGCATTGTGGAGGCGTGTCAAGAAATTTCTGCGACTGTGATTCAGAAAGTGCTGTCGCAGTGGAGATTGCGTCTTCAACTATGTGTGCGACACAACGGCGGACACTTTGAACAGATTATGTAATAAATTTTTGGACTATTTTGTAATTTTATTATTTTTCCCTATGGGTCCAGACTTACGAGACACCCTGTACGTATATATATATAAAAATATTCAAATTTTTATTTGCCCGTTATTTTATATATAATGGATTTTTATTCCGCATATACCTATACATTTCTAATCTTTCATTACTTAATAATTAATAAATATTGTATTTTAAAACAGTTTTTTTTTTCACCATTTCATACTTAAAATAACAACTTTTCCTAATTAAGTAGAAACTAAAAAAAGACGATACCGCTACCAATAGACCTACAGCCTAGTAAGGCCATAGAAGGCCTTACTCGGCTATAGTCTTTAAAAGGAAAGCCAAGTCTTTAGTCTTCAGTAGGGTGGAGACACCTCCACACACTATTTGTGAAACTCTCAAATTATTGAGAAGTATTTTTCCGGGCGACTAATCTCCCTTCATGAGCCAGTGGAGTGCCCCCCCCCCAACTCACCTGACATCACACCCTCTGACTTTTTTTTTGTGGAGTTATATAAAAAGCAGGATCTCTTCTACCAAGCCTAAGACACTTAAGACCTAAAGACCAAAGTCTATGAGTAATCGGCAACATTCGTACTGAGCTATTTCCAAATTACGTCAAACATTTGTGTAAGGTTGAATATTGTGAGAGAAAGAAATGCGATTACATTGAATGTTTAATTAAAGTTAATAAGCTCCTTAAACTCCTGTTTTACTCCTTTTATAGCTTAGAACATTTTTTTAGAAATAGGAGTATTTATGTGGACACGTGGCATATATATATAGATAATATATATATATATTATATATATATATATATATATACCCGCAAGGGGGTTCTAAGCTCGTGCTCTTGAGTGCTCTTTGTGCTCGTTTGTACGTGCTTGTTCCTGGAGGTTTCACGTGCGCCCTCCCGCCCTAGCACCCAAGGATGATGGGGCTCGACCCTGCAGTCCTTGTCATCCTTGGTCTTTTTCCACTTCGACTGTCCCCTCCACCCTTTCTTTTTCCTCTGTCTTTCCTCTCACTTTTTCTTTGTTTTTCCGCTGAGATATGCCCTTTAAATAGAGGCGAATCGGTTCTTCCTGAACTAAAAAAAAAAAATATTATATATATATTAGTGGTGCACCGATTAATCGGTATCGGCACCTTGCATGCCGATTAATCGGCCATGCAAGGTATTTTCCTAATATCGGCAAAATGCCGATTAATCGGCATGCCAGGTGCCGATACCGATTAATCGGAGCACCACTAATATATATATAAATTGTACCTCAGAAGTGTCTTGGGGTGGGGTAATTTAGAGATTGGATTGATTGGGCTGTTTTAACCTCCTTCGCGGTATCTAAGGTCGTATGACGTGGGGACAAACAGCTTTAAGTGGAATCCGAACCACTGATCGCTACATTCTCTGGACGCGTAGGACGATCACCCATCCAATTACAATCCAGACCGAATGTCGCTTAAATTCATTGATCAACGGGAACCGATGTTACGACATTGGCCACGGCGTAGCTCGAACAATGCGGAGAACTAAGTTGAAGGCGAGGTTAATTAATTATTCAAACCAGGACATTAGTCTCTAACTCGTTAACTTCCCCGAAGAGGTTATATTATTTAGATTTTGTTCCAAGGCCTTCGTTCCTAATATTTGAAACTGTACATTCAGGATGGTTATATTGATGTAATTAATTAGTAAAATTATTTTATCCTCTCTGGTATCTTGTGTAATTATATATTATTTAAAATAACGAAAGCTTGCCACATAATTTAATTCAATATTTACTTTAATGATAAAGCTAAAGATAGGCGGGTAATGCAGGATGTTAGGTTAGGATTTAAAATTCTGTTAAAAATATGAATTCTGCTAAAAATATGAATCCCTTAAAATTGGGATGGCAACATCTCTCCATGAAAATGTTTTCTCAAACGCTTTCAGGACGGTCTGTCAATCTATTGTGTGTGTGTGTAATCGCGACCATCTTTAGGTTTCAGCCCATCACGACACGAACGTGAGTATCCACGACATCAGCAAGGTCGCGGTGGTTTATCTTTATAAATGCTATCTTTTATCAAGAGAAAGTGGGTATAATTAAGGTTAGGTTTAGTTAAATTTATTAGTTTTTTAGATTAGGTAAATGGGGTGATACAGAATTGAATATGCGAAATGTCGCGGTTTTGTAGGGTAGCCAAACGTGTGCATATATGCATTAAAATAGTTTACTGTAGGACTGCAGTTGGAGCTGACATCCATTTAAGATTTTCTGCAGTATACAGAATAGTGATGGGACGATTAATCGGAATCGGAAGAATCGAGCATTTTTCAGGAATCGGAATCGGAATCGAGAGAATTGTACTATGATTTCCGATTCTTAAAACGATTCTTTAACTTTTAATTGAACCAGTTTTGCAATGTAAACTTTAAAATTTAAATGAAAGAGGATAACAAATTTTATTTTTATTGTATTGTAGCTATACATTAAAACGTATATCCATGATGTGTAATCAAGAAGATTAAAATGAATTGTTACAACTTACAGTTGATTTTTATTTTTAAATCAATCTATTATAATTTATAATTTATATTACCATACTCATAATGTAAATAGTTAATCTTACCAGAGTAAATATGACAATTTCCAGAAAAACAAGTATAGAATTATATTTAAAATATTGAGAATCGGAATCGAGAATCGTATCGGAATCGAGACTTTTTAGTGGAATCGGAATCGTTAAAAATTTTGGTATCGTCCCATCACTAATACAGAACCTATATGTATAGGTTCATCATTATTATTATTAGTAGTAATTATTATTATTATTATTATTATTATTATTATTATTATTATTATTATTATTATTAGGCGGCTGTGGGCCTGTTAATGCTTTAATAGACCCGAGTAAAGTTATGGACTGGAAGAGTTGATGTGATTTATTCTTTTGAGGTTTGAATACTGTTGAAATGAAAATGAATTTCGTGTCTATTTCGTAATTGTGAAAACCATTAGATACGCTTAATTTAAATTCTTTGAAGGACTTATTCCAACTTTATATATTAAGAAATTGAAGAACGGTACAATCATCGAATTTAGCCCACAATGACAAACTAAAAGTTTATGAAAATCCTACCTATATTCTAAAACATTTCTTAATAATGGTAGTCTTGTAATTAGAACGTAATTTCATTTCCGTTAAAAAAAAGTTTCGTTTCTATTCGGTCTTTTTTATTATAAGATATTGTTATTATTGGCTGTCAATACGTTGGCTTCTATTTGAGCGTCAAAAACATCGGTAAATAAATCAAAAGGAATGGATTTATGGGTCGTACCTGCCATCTACCATTGCATGGTGGCACGATTACAGTAATAGAACGATTGTTGGTGGGGCAAGTGGGCGGTGTTAGAATTCGTTCGTGGCAGCGTCTCGTCCCTCTGCGGAAGAGTGATTGACGAGGGAGGGAATTGAAGCACGTTTTATACAATCAATAACAGAATCCGGAAAGGCGTTAAATAGAGGTTAATTTTAAACTAAATAGGTCTCTGCCTGTCTGTCTCGCGAAGAAAACAAAAAATGCTTCGTAGAAAAGGGATAATATTGTGTTTCCTGTGTAGCGTTGTGACGTAGAGCGAAAAGGCGAAGTAAACCAAAAAGAACACGAATTAATAATTGGACAAATGCAATGGTGGACTGTGAAAACAATGACAAACATTTATAATTAATTTCGGTTTCAAATTGTTGTTTTTAAGTAAATGTTTTTAAATAAACAGAAGTTTTTCTAATATTTTATACATACTCGTGGTTTATATATATATATATATATATATATAATTATATATATATATATATATATATATATATATATATATATATACCTATATATACACACAGGGTGGGCCGTAAGTTTCCATACATAGGAAAAATTAAACGTTTGTTTTTATGTTTCAGATACCCTAAGAATATGCGTTTGACGTAAGATCTTGTTTACTGATGAAGCAAATTTTTACGTCAATGGAGAGGTTAATCGGCAAAACATACGTTATTGGAGTAATGCTAACCCTAACTGGCTGAGTCCGACGAAGATGCAAGGTGCCGGTAAAGTGATGGTGTGGGCCGGGATATGGGGTGACAGAATTATTGGACCAATTTTTTGTCAGTGGAAATCTTAATGCCGAAAGGTATCTTAACATGTTGCAAGAGAAGAGATTTTCCCATCCCTGCTAAACGAGGAAGGTAACTTCCCAGTTTACTTCCAGCAAGATGGAGCTCCACCTCATTATGGTCTTCACGTGCGTCGGTATTTGGATCAGCAGCAGTTTCCGGATGCTTGGATTGGTCGGCGTGGTCCTGTGGAGTGGCCTCCCAGATCCCCAGATCTCCCCCCCCTTGATTTCTATCTTTGGGGGCATTGAAGGCCATGGTGTATCAGGAAAAGATACGAGACATAAATCATCTAAAGGAACGTATCACCAACGCCATTACAAGCATAACGTCACAACTGTGCTAATGCGTGTTCATCAACAGTGGGGAACACGTATTGAAAGTGTTTTCAAAGCAATGGCAACCATGTAGAGCATATTATATAAATAAAAATGGTTGTCCATAAAAAAATGTTTATTTTTCCTATGTATGGAAACTTACGGCCCAACCCTGTATATATATATATATATATATATAGATATATATATATATAATATATATATATATAATATATATATATATATATCGCGAGACGCATTAGATGCATTGTTTGTGTATATATGGAGTCTAATATACTGTAGTCTTTTTATGTACAAGGTATGTGAATGCTTCTCTGTAACGGTATGTATAGAGCACTGTAGCCTTATTTTGAATTTTAAAAAACAGGAACGTATATTGTGTGTAGTCCTTAAGGTATTTAAAGCTATTAGTAGAATAATAATTCTTGTTACCTGACCCATAAAACTCCATAGATAATCCTAAAATCCACACCCCCACATCTTCCTACCCGCCCGACTGGAGTGATCACTCTCCGAATGTGAATTGGTTCTTTAGTACAAATGGTGCGAAGGAAATTGTATCTGCTTCCGCATCATGCAGGATTCGACTTAAATAATTGTATTATCGTCTCATTGATTTTAAAGTGGAAATAAATCCTCCTACGAACGTGTTCTTTATTTAAGATTTCGTCAGTATGGAATTTTGTTTTGAAACTCTGTACTCGTAATATGCGGGGTGTAACGCATATTACATGATGCACATGGATTCTGTGCAGTCACTGGATTATGATAAATCAAAACATTGTTACTTTCAAGGGTGATGAGCCACGCACGGAAGCTTCCCTGTATACTTGGCAGTGATGCTACATGCTGATCGTACCTGATGGGTTGTACGGGCGGAGTCGTGTTTTGTAATAGTGAAGCTTTTCCTTTTTATCTAAACCCTAATCTGTAAACAGTCTCCAAAACATTGCTTATACACACACACACACACACACACACATATATATATATATATATATATATATATATATGCGCCTCGGTGGTGTAGTGGTTAGCGTCGCTGACTACGAATCCATCGGCCCCTGGATCGAGACCCGGTGACGGCAGCCGGCGCGCAGCAAAACTCAGCTGTTCATCCTTCCACACAATAAAAGAGTGGTTGGTAGATACCCTGGGTTGCCTTGTGGTTAAGACGCTGGGCTGCTGGTGGGACGTGGTTCGGATTCCACGTTAAACTGTAGGTCGAAGGTAGAGTGAAAAAACTTGACCTTCGTCAGAATGAACAATTCGGGCGGAAGTTAACCAAAGGTGTGTGTGTGTGTGTATATATATATATATATTATATTGTGTGTGTATACAAATGTAGGTCGTTTAATGCATATATGCAACTTTAATGACACAGTATAGAGGAGTTTCGCTTTAAGTAAGTGTTTATACCATACATGAAGATCTGTTATATTATTATTGGTAAGGGCCAAAATTGCGCGTCTTTATTCATTCATTCATTCATACACTTATACGTACAACTCCTCTGTATCATATTTGACAAGGGAAGGGGAGGTCCCTGCATAGGTTCGTATATGGTCATGCTTTCATTGAAACCTCTCCATCACTAGCCCACGTCTTTGAATGGATTAAGACATTCTTTATATAGGATACAGTTTAAATGGGAATCTTTATAGACACGTCCTGTGGGTTGGCATAATGGAAGTGTCGAAGTGCTAGTTGTTACTTTATAAGTCAGGTAAACATTTTGTTCTTGTCAATGACAACCAGACATGAATCAGGAGACTAGATGGGGTTCCTCCTTCGGTTCAGTAATAGAAAGGGAACCTAATTGTACCAATTCTACTACTACTGTAACGGCCTGAAATGTGTGTGTGTGTGTGTGTGTAATTTCATTATCCTGTTTTGAAGTTGTAACATGGAAAAGAAATTATAATTGAACTTACTGATTTCCACTGATCAGTGCCGGATTAACCCGAAGGCTAAAAGCTGAAAGCCTTGGCCTACGAAATTTTTTTTTTTTTTCAACAACACTAGCAGATTTTCTGGCAGTTGTCATCTAACTTTGAAGTAGAGGCGTTTGTTTAGTTGTTTTCCACTTTATTTGTGTAGACTGTAGAATAGACCTAGGGAGTGATATAGAGCTAGATCTCGGTGATGAAGATTGCTTTCTCCAAATACAGTATTTCTGAGGTGTCCCTCAAATCGGCAGAGCAGGTGCTACAATTTCTTTTGCAACACGTGATGACCGCGACTTTCCCAAACCTCTACATAGCTCTCCATATTTATTTATGCTTGTTGGGTACTAATTCCGAAGAAGAGAGATCATTTTCGACTCTACAGGGAGTCAAGAATTGTTATCGATCAACCCTGGGACAATCTCGCTTATCTGCACTAGTACTCACCTCGACTGAAAGTGATTTGGCTCGCAGTTTGGATTTTTCACAGATTATTAAGATGTTCTCCCAAAAGAAAGCCAGAAAGATAAGGTCACTTAGGTTAAACCGTTAGATGTTTTCAATGTCCGGCTTTTTGCTTGGTTTACTCTGTGCAATTTACTTTGTTTGCTTTACAATTTATATACTTTACGTTTGTTTGCTTTACAATTTATATACTTTACGTTTGTTTGCTTTACAATTTACTTTACTGTGTGCAATTTATATACATATATATATATATACACGTGTGTATATATATATATATATATATATATATATATATTGGTGAAATATATTTTTTTATGTAGGCCTATCGTATTTAATCTCTTAAAATTATCTATATTACTGTATACTCAATTACAAATGAAAAATATGTAATCTCATTTAATAAAGCATCTATATTTGTCGAGTACTTTTTCTAATACCGATATACTGGAAAGATTTGTTGAAGTCCACGCAGTCCGTCCTTGGCCTACGAAACCCTTAATCCGGCCCTGCCACTGATATATCTATATCTATATTCAAACGTTGTTTTTGAAGAACATTTGTTGTTAACGAAACATCCTCATTACGACTTTATATTGGAGTTATAGCCATATACTCTGAGTTCTTCAGTAGTATAGGTGCAAAATTGTAGAGGTGTGTGTGGGGTGGGAGTAATTGGGGGAATGATTTGTAAAAAGAAAATGGGGGTCGAAGGATGGGAGATAAAAATTAGGGTAATTGGGGGATGCATTTATGTCGATGGTGGGGGTTGCATTTATGTAGAGGGCGAAATCGCCTCCAAAGTTCAGCAATATTCTGGCAATAGTATGTTATTAATTGAGCTAGAACGTTCATTTTTGGCTAAATTAGAGTTCTAAGTATGCTAATGAAGATGTTGACGAGTTTTTGGAGTAGATTTTCATATTTTGTTTTATGTATTTTTTTTTTCTTATGCCAACTTTGGGTGCGATTTCTGGCACAGAATGATTCCATTGATTTTTCATCACTATCACTAGCACGGTGAGACATTGCTGCACACGTTGATAATAGTTATAAGCTGGGTGAATAGAATAATCCACGTAATATTCAGCAATATGAGCACGAACACAGGACGCCTGCTAACAGCAACGCGAGTCTTAAGGTACTGGCGGGATGTTTGTGTCGTGTCCCTCTCAGTGCGTGGAGCGGGTGGCCAATCAAAAAGCAGAGCAGCGTGGCTGCCATGTTTTCATTGGCTCGCGCTCCTCCTGCTGTTCCCGCCACCCAGAGACCGAGCGTCCCACCCCAATCACCTCCCACCAGTTGAATGGGATATTGGGGCCTTAAGACGCGCATCACATCTGAGCGGCAGAGCCCAGCTGGCGATAGAGGTGAAAAAAAGTAGTTCGCTTCATAAGGTTTTCAACCATACTTCTAGTGTCGTAAGGTCATTATAACCCAAACCACGCGATAGAGGAAGGGTGAAAATAGTGATATCCATCAAAAACACGTTTTCCTGTGGTGGCGCTTATATTCTCCATTTTTTCTAAAATGTGGAAACGTATTTCATCCTCAGTAAAATCAGAGAGATTAATTTCCATTCCAGAGTTAAGTGCCTCTCTGGTCCCTTCGTCTGATAGTGGTCGCATTTCGAGACCTTCAAAATGTAATCACTACTCTTTATTTACCAAATAAACTACAGTATTTGCTCCTAAAATATTAATTCCACCAAAAATTCGTACAAATGAAATTTTTGAGTTTTAAATATATTAATTATTGAATTCATTGCCTTTTCAAGTTGTTTTCTTATTAACTATATTACTCCATTATTCACTCGGGTATATTGTGTGTGTGTGTGTGTGTATATATATATACACAGTACAGGGCTATTCAAAATGATTCATCCGATTTCAACTGAGAATACTTCCGTACCTATCAACCGTGCATCAACTGGGCATACACCACATGAAAGAGGAAATCTTCGAGTTTTACAAGATCACCGCGAGAGAGCTCCAAAGTCACGCCGTAGTTTGTTTTCTCAACGAAGTGCTCACTCGCCGTTGGATTGGTCGCAGTGGGCCCCATGACTTGGTGCTCCACAGCTGGCCCCCTAGGTCGCCGGTTCTTACACCGTGCGACTTCTTCCTTTGGGGGTACGTTAAGGATACTGTGTACGTGCCACCGTTGCCCACATCTTTGGATGAGCTCCGAACTCGCATTGTTACTGCCGTAGAGTCAGTGACAACAGACATGCTGGAGCGAGTATGGGAGGAATTCGACTATCGTGTCGACGTTGCTCTTGTAACTAGGGGAAGTCACATAGAGCATTTATGAGGTGAGAGACAAAATTTAGACAGTTTTTCTTTTGGTTGATGTATCACAAATCACACTGTATTTGTAACATTAAAAAATATTCTCATTTGAAATCAGGTGAATCATTTTGAATAGCCCTGTATTACATTTGACAAACTTGTTCTTAATATAATTCCAACAGTTCTCTATTGGATTTAAGTCAGGTAAGTTACCAGGCCATTCAAGAAGTTCAATATTGGTGTCAGCAAACCATTTTAAAATTGTTTTGCAGTGTGACACTGTGCATTGTCCTGCATAAAAATGTTGTATCCATGGATCTTACAGAAACCCAATAAATGGCCTTCTAAAACCACTTTATACCGGTCAGCACTCATTGTAGTATTCTTAGGAAGGAAATACAGACCTCCACGACTCACCTGTCCACTAAAACATCCCCACACCATTACTGAATCTGAATGTTTTACTGTTTTTACAGTGAATTGGGGGAGTACCTGCTGATGTTACTTGGTCGTCGTACCCTTCCATTACTTGTTGTAATGCATTTAAATGAACTTTCGTCACCAAACATTACCTCCCTCCATTGCTCTGATGTCCATTTCAGCCAGATCAACTAATTTAACCCCATATGATTTCTGGCTTTGGGTTTATTTGTGTGACAAACTCTCCACTCCTGGTTTTATGTATCCAAACGTGAATGCCCTTGGACCGCAGAATAGAGAACTGAAAAGAATCCCACTCGGTGTGTTCAGAAGAACAATGAAGAGTTTCACAGAGAAAACCCACAAGTGTATCATAGCAGATGGAGAACTCTCTGAAGATTAAATTGCAATTTAGCGAAATTAATATAATTCTTATGTCCTTTTGCCCGTGTGACGGTTACACGTTTTTCAATCGAAGCCCAAATAGAGCGGTATTACAGTAAAAATCCTGCATTTAATCATATTTAAGCGGTGCCAATATTTGAGTGAATTTGAGTAAAAATAGCGGCATATGTCAAAAAAAAAAGTAAATAAAACGAAGCGAATCTGTACCCTTTTGAGTCAGTTTTGTCCACCAGCGGCTACCTTCTATTAGTAACATGGCAATGGTAAATAAATTTCTGCAACTTTGTGGTGTTTGAAACAGTGCAACAGATGAGGCAAAGGTGATGAAGTACGATCTTTGCCAGTCGCTTCTCGATTTCAAATGCCTAGAATGAGATGATGAAGAAATCTCTCTCCCAACGAACGCAAAGCAACTCAATGGGATAAAGTTTTTCTGCGAAAACCGCATGACCGAAATAAACCTTTACGGTATTTAAAGCGGAAAGTGACTATGAGGAGAAAGTAAAAGAGGAAAGTGTGAATAAAGAGCAGAGAAAAACCGAAGAAAAGCGAAGTAGAAATAAATCAAATACCATCACACAACGAGGTCGAAAACATATAGGCAACAGGTAGTATAAAAGCAACGAAGGACATTAGCACAAATATCACAAATAGGAAAAGACGAGCATGCAATCAAGAAAACTAAAACTGCCCCCCCCCCCCCTCAACAAAAAACAAAGGCCCCGAGTAAATATGGGGAAGGAATTATATGCAGATACTATGTAAAAGATAATTGCAGATATAAGAGAGGACAATGTATATATGTACCATACATTGTACATCCCCCAGTGTGCAATTTCTTTTTCAAAAATGGTCATTGTAAATTTGGAGGCATGCAGATTTTACCACCCGGACATTTGCAGGAGTTACGCAAAATATGGAACCTGCAAATACGGAAAAAAAAATGCTACTATCAACATCTCCAGATGAACTTGAAGGACAAAGTTTAAAGGACAGTAGGAATAACAATAACAATAGGAACATAAAAAGCGAACATTATTTTTTCAACATCGCAGAAACAATACGGCCGCTAAATGTCATACAACGCATGCAGTCGACACAGCTGAGAACCCCCGAGCCAAACCGGTTCCAGGCAAGAAGCTACCAGAACAGGTAGGCGGAAACGGATCTCTCTCGGAGGACCATAGGGCCAATAAAGCGATACCGAAGGAAAACGAACTTGAAATGAACAAGGGGCAACGCAAAACAAAGAATATAAACACTCGTTATTGTCTTTGCTAATATTCAAGGAATAAAACCAAACCACTCAGTCAATGAAGTTTCGTACCTGAAAGGATTGATGGACGAAACAAGGCGGACATCGCATGCGTCACAGAAACTCATCTTAAAGATTGCCAAGGAAATTGTGAAAACTGCGAACATTATATTGATAATAGAGATAAATACAGGGTGTCCCAGAATTAACTATCTATTTCAATGAAATCGGACAAATTTAATAAAAACTGACATAATTTTGTGTTTATACTAAATTATGATACAAAAACAAAGATTTATAAATCATAAGTCAAAACTTTATTGAGAAGTTTCAACATGTGCAGTGTCTGTATCTCTGCAAATTTCAAATCTATCCTCAGCGCTGCGAAACACATTTTGAAGCATTTCAGGTGTTATCTCCCGCACTGCCAACTGGATGCGTTCTTTAAGTTCAGCTAAACTATTGATCTTTTGGCGATAAACCTTTGTTTTTATGAAACCCCATGCAAAGAAATCCATGGGTGTCAAATCCGGAGAACGCGGAGCCAAGGTCGATGTCCTCCACGTCCAATCCACCGATTCGGAAGGCGTCTGTTGAGGTATTCTCGAACAGTTAGAGCATAAGGACATGGTGCTCCATCTTGTTGAAACACATTATCAAGAATGCCATCATCAAGAAGCTGTGGTTCGAGAAACTGCTGAAGCTTATCAAGGTAGACGGTACCTGTTACAGTTGCTTCCGCAAAGAAGAATGGGCCATAAATTTTGGATTTGGTCATTCCAAGCCACACGTTAACTTTTGGAGTCTCTCTGCCATTCTATGACTTCAGACGGTCTTTCATTGGACCAGATAATGAAAAAATTATGAAAATAAAATTTTGAAAAAAATTTAGAAATTTAGAAATTTATACATTTTTAACACATATTAAACATGATAAACATAAATAAAAGTGTTTTTAAAAAATTTGTCCGATTTCATTGAAATAGATAGTTAATTCTGGGACACCCTGTACAGAGGGTTTGAACTTAAGAGCTGATAGAACGAGACATAAAGGTGGCTGTGCTATATACGCACATGGTCATATGACAGAGACAGTAATAAGTAAATCAAACAGCTTTGTGGAATTCCTAGCAGTGAAAATTAAAAAACTAAATGTGATACTGATAATCATAGACCTCCAAACAACCGAAAAATTCTCGGATGCCATTGATAATATCAGAAACCTGATAAAGACCATAAACCCTCCATCCCCCAATATAATGCTCTGCGGAGACTTTAATTTCCCATTTGTAAAAAACAAAAAGGTGGATAGGAATATACACACACACCAGGACAGGGGGGCACAAGAGAGGACCAGGAGCAAGTAAAGTAAAACTGTTGATTGCTTTTCACAAACGAGTTTATGCTGACACAGGAGATAACAGAAAATACCAGAAAAAATAACTGCCTATACTGTGTGTCAAGAAATTAATGCACAATGTTTTTTTAAGATGACTTTCTTATGAATGATGTTGAATTGTAATTTTTACCAATCATTTGTATGCATTATATACATAATCTGTGACATTTTCAATTCAATTGACCAAACGTTTGTTGAATTACGAGATGAAATTAATAATTCGGGTGTGTCAAGCAATTATGCAACACTTGTATAACATGATAAATTGTCAATTCAAAGGAGAATTAAACAAAAATTTTGCAAGAAGTCAAAACCATTGTATTTTAAACCAATCAATCAGCAATTTAACATTTATATTAAGTGCTCACATACATACACTATATGACGCGTTCGGTGGAGAAGGGGCGAACGCCACAAAATTCGAAAAATGAGTTTTTTGTCGTATAATTATCCTTTAAAACCTTTGCTTTACCTATGCAAAAAATTAGATGTTAGTCTGCACTCTTTCACGGTAAAATTTAGGTTTTAATATATCTCAGAGAAATTCACTCCGCATCATTGCTTCACTTTGAACACATCTATCTACTTTCTGGTCACTCGACAATGCCCTGTGATGCTCAATTTGGCCAAATTGAACAAAATATAAAAAATAATTACAGCAATATTATTTACACCAAAAAAGATTATGTTACGGCCATAACTACAGCCGTTTCGCAGCGCTTCCTAGTTGTAGAAACGAAACAGGCTGATTTTCTCGATTTTGACGTCCTAAAAACGTGCATTGTCATTAAGAAATCAACAACTACTAAATTTACAGATGCAAGAAAGTTAATATTTGACTTTCAACACAAAGAAGGCTACGTAATATCTACTGCATACCGCACAACCCCAGATAATAGCCATCCCGTCAGACTGCAGAAAAGGAAAAAATCCTACAATGTCAGTTTATTCAATCTAGCCCAGCAGACACTGCAACCAAAGTATTCCCAATTGCTGCCAATAACTAAGGAAAAAATAAAGATCTCAAAGAATTATCAGACCTAATGCCTGCAACTGCAGTGAACTATTATACAAGATTGTTAAAGGAACTGGAAGAAACCGAAACAGTTGAAGCAGGTAATACAACATTCGACGAAGAGGACCAAATAATGGATTACACCAGTTAACATCAGAAGCTATCAATAAATAATATTGTAAAATTTCTTGGCGTTTTATTATATCGACATATTACACAACAATATTTTACTCAAATATGTGTTCAAATTCATACAACATTTCAATAAACCGGAAAAATACAAAGGTTTAAAGTTTACAAACTTTAACTGCATTTTGTGGCATAATTCGAAAATGTTGCGTTCGCCCCTTCTCCACCGAACGCGTCATATATCCTCCTTTCTTCTGAATAACTTTAATGACTCCCATCGATAGATGTGGTGAGATTAGATATTCTGTTGAATTTAAACTCTGGCATACACCTTTGATTACTCCCCATAGCTCCTCCTTACTTGTAAACTGCTTTCCTCCAAGATATAGAGTTTGTTTGACAATAGACCACAAGTTTTCTATTGGGTTTAGGTCAGGAGAAGCTGGAGGCCACTGCATTAATTTATTTCCTTTGAATCCTTTTGAGGCTAAATGTTCAGTTGTAAATCTAGAGACGTGAGAAGGTGCATTATCATGCATGAATATACATTTCTGCTTAAAACTTCGTGGCTCATCCCAACACTAACTAAAGAAATTTTCATTTAAGAAATTTGTATAGTTTCTACTAGTGATGGGACGATTAATCGGAATCGAGAATCGGAAGAATCGAGCATTTTTCAGGAATCGGAATCGGAATCGAGAGAATTGTACCATGATTTCCGATTCTTAAAACGATTCTTTAACTTTTAATTGAACCAGTTTTGCAATGTAAACTTTAAAATTTAAATGAAAGAGGATAACAAATTTTATTTTTATTGTATTGTAGCTATACATTAAAACATGTATATCCATGATGTGTAATCAAGAAGATTAAAATGAATTGTTACAACTTAGTTGATTTTTATTTTTAAACCAATCTATTATAATTTATAATTTATATTACCATACTCATAATGTAAATAGTTAATCTTACCAGAGTAAAATATGACAATTTCCAGAAAAACAAGTATAGAATTATATTTAAAAATATTGAGAATCGGAATCGGAATCGAGAATCGTATCGGAATCGAGACTTTTTAGTGGTATCGGAATCGGAATCGTTAAAAATTTTGGTATCGTCCCATCACTAGTTTCTACCATTCAGCTTCACTCCATCTCCTACCTTGAAGGGCCTTATCAACGTACTTCCAACAATGCCTGCCCAGAACATTACTACTCTTTGCTGTCTTCTGAATCTCGTTGGTCCACTTCTCTTGGAGAATCCATCCCCTTGACCACCCATCTGGCCCATCCAAAGTTGCACGACATTCATCTGTAAAGATAACATTAGATAAATTTGTTTTTAGATATGTTGTAGCCCAATCTAGTCGTTTGATTTTGTGCTGGTTAGTAACAAGGGAAAATACTTTGATATCATTTTCTGAAGTAAAGAGGTTAATTAAAGAGTTAAAGACTGGTTCTGCGTCAGGGGTAGATGACTTACCGAATGAGCACTTAAAATATGCAAATGTCTGCATATATCATTGCTCCTATCAGCCATGCTTGCTCATAGCTATATCCCTGCAGAGTTCATGAGGGTATATATCTTGCCCCTGGTCAAGAATAAGTACGGAGACATTCTGTCCAGCAATAATTACAGGCCTATTGCTGTCGCTTCCTGCTTCTCGAAACTACTAGAAAAACTCTTGTTACGCCGATTAAATGATTTCCTATGGACATCTAATCAGTTTGGCTTTAAAAGGTCCCACTCAACTGACCTGTGTATGTATGTACTAAAAGAAACAATATCTAAATACATTGACAGTAATTCAACTATTTATAGCTGTTTCCTAGATATAAGTAAGGCATATGATAGGGTGAACCACAATATTTTATTTGCAAAACTAGAAGACAGGAAGGTTCCCATGTACATATTAAATTTATTGAAATTTTGGTATTCCCACCAATCTTTCACTGTTAGGTGGGGGCTTCACTTAATAAGGCAACAGTGGGATGTATAGATAACACAAAGATAAGTAACTTAATTAACACCATATCATCGGCATAAACTAAGTCCCTCTGTTAAAGGTCTGGATCGGCTACTAAAAGTCTGCGAAGTGTATTCGCAGAAACATGATATTCTTTTTAATGTTACAAAAACTAAGGTTATGCAATTTCATCCTAAAAGCTGTAATCAGCCAGCTGATATAAGGTTTAAAATGAATGGTGAAGTAATTCAGGAAGTACAAGAGTTTAAGTATTTGGGTTAAACTATTACCAGCTCCTTGAGTGATAACTCAGATATAAAAAACAATCTCGAAGCCTGTGTGTTAAAGCGAATATGACCATAAGGAACTTTCGATTCTGTACAAGTAAAGCTAAAGACACTCTCGTACTTTCTGCAGTAATATATACGGACAGCAGCTGTGGGTGAATTATAAAAAAGGTTCTGGCAGAACTCTAAATTTGCTGTACAATGGGTCTTTTAGACTCTTACATAAATTATCCCTGAGATGCTCAGCCTCGCAAATGTTTGCCACCCGCAATGTCCCGAGCTTTCCGGAGGTAACAAGACGTGCACAACACAGTCTAATGCAAAGAATTAAAAAAATCAACCAACCCGATCATCCAAGCTATCCATGAGTCCTGCCATTTATCCTCTAAGCTATGGACTTCTTGGTACGAAAACGTCTGTCTGCAGCTCCACTTAACTTCGACATTACAGTATTATTTTTAATCAATTGTATATATTTCTATCCTTAGTATATGAACTGTCATTGTATTAATACTGTAATATTTGTCATATGGACTATAGTCTGCCAATAAATCTTTTCCTTTTCATTTCATTTTAATATACTGTAGATACAGGGTGTCCGAGAATTATCTGTACAAGTTTTGGCTGTTATTAAAAGTCAACCATGAAGTGTAGAAATTCCAGTGTTGTCCCATTTTACAGAGAATCTCATTAAGTTTTTTCTGATACCAAGTTTTGGCAAGTTTTTTAGAAATTCCAGTGTGTCCGAAAATTATCTGTACAATTTCATCTTTTAATAAAATTCTTGATAACACACGTAAAATTCTTAAACAAGATTATTTAGAATCTGTATTTTCAAAAGTTTCTTTTATTAAAGTAACGTTACAAACATTCGATATGTGCACCATCAGTGATTCGCAAAACATCCAATCGATAATCCAAATGTTGCCATGTACGCTGCAGCATATCCACATCAATTCGCTCAATAGCAGCTGTGATTCTTGCTTTTAAATCATCAATATCTGTCACCCGCGTACAAAAAAGAAAAAACTTAATGAGTTTCTCTGTAAAATGGGACAACACTGGAATTTCTACACTTCATGGTTGACTTTTAATAACAGCCAAAAATTGTACAGATAATTCTTGGACACCCGGTACATATACACAGTACACACACACACACACACACGCATATACATATATATACACACACGCATATCCATACACACACACACACACACACGCATATCCATATATATATACACACCAGAGCTGGGCACTTCCGCAAACACTTCCGCAAACCGCAAATTCCGCAATTGCGGAAGTATGTTTTTCGTTTGCGGATTTTCGTTTGCGGCAATGTCATCGCAAATTAGTGAATTTGCGTTGCGGAACTAAGACCGCAAACGCAAATCTTTCCGCAAATTTCCCACGTGGCCACTGGCTGTTGGATGAAATCCGGGAGCACGCTGCCATCGAGACTTCCGGACCCAGCAGTGCCGAGGACGACGATGACGAGGACGAATTCTTCAAGGTGATTTACTGATCATTTTCGTTATTTACATAATCATTAATTCATTATGTAGATTAAAATTTAATTATTTAGTTATAAATTAATGTGTGACCGCACTCTGCGTAGCCTAGTTGTAGTAGTTGCCAGTTACTGTTAGTACTACTCATAGTCTGAGCTCACTCACACTCAGTCATTCAATTTGAACAATTTGAACAATTTCTGACTTGTTAGTTGTTGTTACTGAGTCTGTTAGTAACTTAGACTGTCATACTTAATAGTAAATTACTATTTTTTTTTGTATTATTTATTAAATTATTTAATTTATTTCCAGGAGTTGAGGACCTATGGCCCAACGCCAATGGAGAGGGAGACCAGCAACAGCAACTCCAATCGCCTCTCCAACAAGTTGGCGAAAGAGTTGGACAGTTGGTCCTCTGACAAGGAGAAGAACAAGGAGCTGGAGCAGAGCATGTTCCCCAAACTTCACCGCAACGCCTGGGTTCATGTTTTCCTCAAGTATAACACGGCCATCCCCAGCTCTGCGGCCGTGGAGAGACTGTTCTCCCATGGGTCAGATATAATGAAGCCCAAAAGGGCCAGCCTGACCTCTGACAACTTCCAACGTCTCGTGTTCATGAAGGGGAACATGGACTTATTAAAACTGGATTTGGCTCAGTTACTGGAGGAGGACGACTGAACTTGTTGACAAAGCCAGAGGCGTACACTTGTAGAGGCTAGAGGGGTTGAGTTGTACAGTGAGTTCAAGTTGTGTACAGTCACAGTGTTAAATTAATTTAACTTGTGTAATGTAATGTGTGTACAGTTACTACAGTTACAGTACAGTCTTCTCTAACGTGTCTAAGTCTCAAAATTTATGAAATTCAAATGATTAAATTTATTATTTAATTTATTTACTATTTACTTGCAGGAGGTGTTTTTGTTCAATATAATATATCAATATATGTAGTATTTTTATTTCTTCTACAATAGTGATTTATTGTAATAAATTATTTAGCCTTGTTTTTAATAAAACAAGGCTAAAACATTAAACATTAAAAAGATATAAAAACTTTTTATACCTCTTTAATGTTTTGGATACTTTTATAGTTAAAATTGCGATTGCGGAATTTGCGGTTTGCGGAAGTGTTTGCGGAAGTGCCCAGCACTGTAAAAATTGGAAATATGGTTTGCGTTTGCGGATTTGCGTTTGCGGCACAAAAAATGGCAAGCAGTTTGCGGATTTGCGGTTGCGAAAGGTAAGGTTTGAGTTTGCGGATTTGCGATTGCGGAAGTGATTTTGAGTTTGCGGTGCCCAGCTCTGATACACACACACACACATACGCATTATATATATATATATATATATATATACGCATATACATGTGTGCACACACACACACACACGCATATACATGTGTGCACACACACCACACGCATATACATGTGTGCGCACACACACGCATATACATGTGTGCACACACACACACACACGCATATACATGTGTGCACACACACACACACACACACGCATATACATGTGTGCACACACACACACGCATATACATGTGTGCACACACACACACACGCATATACATGTGTGCGCACACACACACACACACGCATATACATGTGTGCGCACACACACACACACACACGCATATACATGTGTGCGCACACACGCACACGCATATACATGTGTGCACACACGCGCACGCATATACATGTGTGCACACACGCATATACATGTGTGCGCACACACACACACGCATATACATGTGTACACACACACACACGCACATGTGTACACACACACGCACGCGCACACCATACATATATATACACACAGGCATATATAGTGTATATATATATATACGTATATGTATATACACACGCATATATATATATATATATATATGTGATGTAGGTCACATCCGCATCCGCGGAACATCCGCACATTTTCTCGCACCCGCATCCGCACTTTGGGCTGCGGATGTCGTGCGGATGTGGACCGTTCAGATAAAATGTCATTAATAAGCGGAAATTATCAAATTCTACTATATTAATAGAACTAGTTCATTGTGCGCAAAAGTGATGCAAGCGACAAGACGAGAGGCTGTTCTTGTATGAAGTTACTCTCTTGCAACCTACTTAGATCCACGTTACAAAGCTAAATTATTTTTACCTAGTACATTAGAACGAGTTAAATCATCACTTGGCAAAGCAGTTGAAGAGCTTCAATCTCTTGAATCTGTCGCTTCGCCACCCACCAAAAGAATAAAAGTTTCAGTGACAGAACCAACACCTTCAACGAGCAAATCTATCACAGAATCTGTGTCTCAGTTTCTTGAGTCAAGCAGCAATGACGAGACCTACGCGATGTCAAAAGATGTAGTAAAAATGATCGAGAGCTATCACCAAGAAAAACGCCTGGCTGCATGTGACAATCCTATTAGTTGGTGGAAAAATACGCAGAATATCTATCCATACTTGAGTAAACTTGCGAGGAAACATTTAGCCTGTCCTCCAACAAACGTACCAAGCGAGAGATTATTTAGCAGTGCTGGATTAATATATGATGAAAAGAGAAACAGACTGGCAGCAGAAAGGCAGAAAAATTAATGTTCCTTAAGCATAACCTTCCTATAATTAAGTTTGAACATTAAACGATGAACATCTTAGTTTACTTTATTTTAATTACTCATTTATAAATATGCCTAATAAACTTTAAACTTAATATAAATAGTTATCAAGATAATTAAAGATCTCTTTCTATAAGGGTGGAGTTTGGGAAAGAGGTCGGTGGGGTGCATTTGAGTTGGGTTCACGTCCCGCATCCTGGTAACACAATTATGGTTTCTAATTGTGGCTGAAACTCAACAAATATAAACGAATTTATTTGCAGACGAATTCACTAATTGATTTCTATATTAGTTAGATGCTTGATATTATTTTATATGTTCAGAGAAAAGTACAGCAATTATTGTACAATTAATCAATTATACTACATTATAGCTACAGCTCTCTCTATATAATAACTTATTATATACGTTAAACACAACAAATCTCGAATATATACTAAAAAATAACGAAAATGTAGACATCCGCATCCGCGGATGTTGAAATCAAACATCCTCATCCGCATCCGCGGATGTGAAAAAAGTGACATCCGCTACATCACTAATATATATATATATATATATATATATATATATATATATATATATACACACGCACGCATATATATATATATACGCACGCACACGCACACACACACACCACACACGCATATATATATATATATATATATATATATACACACAGTGTGTCCGTAAAGTCATGGTGGGATTTTAAATAGCTATATTATTGCAACGAAACATGATAATGAGATGAAAAAAAGGCAAATTGAAGAACAACTCTAAAAGAATAACTTTATTTAACGTAGTTCGATATGGGCTCCTCTGGTAGCCCTGCAGACATCTAGGGGGTGATTCAATTCCAGCCACACACGCCCAAGAACATCAGGAGTGACGGATGCGATAGCTTCCGTGATTCGCTCGTGCAAGTGATGAATATCCCTAATGGGTACACTGTACACGCTTTGCTTGACGTAACCCCACAAATAAAAGTCCAAAGGTGTCAGGTCCGGAGAGGGTGGAGGCCATGGCTTCCATCCTCCTCTTCCTATCCATCTCTGTGGAAATTTGTCATTAAGGAATTCTCGAACAACGTTGGCATAGTGCGGAGGAGCACCATCTTGCTGAAAGATGACATTATTGTCAATAAATTGGGTACTGCAAAATGTTCCAACATAGCGAGGTAGTTGTGTGACGTCACAGTGGGTTCCGCGAAGAAAAATGGGCCAATCACTCGATCTCGTGCTAGAGCACACCACACATTAACTTTCGGGCTATTACGCTCATGTTCAACATAGGCATGTGGACAGCCTAGACTAACTACGAGATAAAGGTTAAGCTTAGCCTAGACTAACTACAAGATACAACTTTGAGAGTTGTTCTTAAATTTGGCATTGTTTCATCTCATTATCATGTTTCGTTGCAATAATATAGCTATTTAAAATCCCATCATGACTTTACGGACACACACCACCGCCTAGATGTCTGCAGGGCTGGCTACCAGAGGAGCCCGTATCGAACTACGTTAAATAAAGTTATTCTTTTAGAGTTGTTCTTCAATTTGCCTTTTTTTCATCTCATGTTTCGTTGCAATAATATAGCTATTTAAAATCCCACCATGACTTTACGGACACACTGTATATATATATATATACATATTGGTGAAGGCCAATATATATATATATATATATATATATATATATATATATATATATATATACGCACATACATATACTATACACACGCACACGCATATATATATATATACACACGCACATACACACACACGCATATACATATATACACGTTATAATGTTTCATACAAACAAAGACCCTAGCCTAGATCCACTCATGGCTGGTCTGTGTTCGTAATTGTGTATTGTGCATGTCCTCCGTGGTGGCGGAGAGGACCTACAATTTTGCATGGGTTCCGAACCACAAAGCCTTAATTTGACTACCTTAATCTATACCCAATCTGTCAAAATATGCGTTTAATCGATTTTTAAACAGGTTTATAGACGTGCTACTAATTATTTCTACCAGCAAACTATTCCAGTTTACTATTCTATGCGTAAAAATGTTTTTGGCAACTGCTTGTCTCGAACCTTCTACTTGTCAACTTAACCTGTTATTTCTAGTTCTATTATATTGAGATATTTCGAAAAAGCTATCTCTATCTACGTTATCAAACCCATTCATAATTTTGAAAACCTGGATTAGGTCACCCCTTAGCCTCCTAGTCTCGAGTGTAGTCAATTTTAACTCCTTAAGCCTATCCTCGTACGACTTCGACCTAAGCGACGGAATCATCTTAGTTGCTCGTCTTTGAACTCTTTCGAGTTTGTCTATCTTTTCGCATATGCGGATTCGAAAATTGGATCGTGTACGCCAAATGGGGTCTAACTAATGATTTATAAAGAGGAAATAATATCGCGCGATTTGTACTCCAAATTCCTAGCTATTAGGTCATCCCATAAGTAATGCGGCATTTTTAAATTTTTTTTTTCCATGTTTATCATTATTTTACGGATAGAAATAATCGAAAGCAGGTTTATTTTTATACTAGCCTAGTCTACTAAACTCGAAGCCTAGGTACCTGTATAGCTTAGCCTAACCCAAGGCTTACATTTTGACATACCTTAGTCGTCGTTTTCTGAGCTATTAATTTTGTATTATTATTGTTAATTTAATGTGCCCTTATCGTTAAATGATGAATATTATGGAAGTGTCAAAAGAGCACATTCGCAACGTTATGTTTTGGGAGTTTAGAAAAGGCAGCAATGCTAAGTTAACAGCAGAAAGTTTGTGTCAAGTATACGGTGAAGGAACAATTAGTGTGAGCCAGTGCCAAAGATGGTTTCAGAATTTTCGCTCGGTAAACGTTAGTCTCAAAGATGAACCCCGTTCAGGACGACCAGTGGAATTTGATCAAGATCTTTTAAAAATAACAGTGGAAGAAAATCCGATTGTAACGAAGAATTGGCTGAAAAACTGCATTCAACTCATTCCACTGTGCATCGTCATTTAAAGGAGATAGGCAAGGCTTCAGATTGGGGCAATGGGTTCCTCACGACCTGTCAGAGGTACACTTGCAACAAAGAATCAACATTTGTTCATCTCTCCTTTCTCGGCTAAAAAGTGAACCATTTTTGAGTAGGATTGTTACAGGAGACGAAAAGTGGGTTCTGTACAACAATATTAAACGTTCTAGACAATGGATTAGTCCTGGGGAAAAACCAATATCACAGCCGAAACAGGGGCCTCATCCACGGAAGATTCTCTTGTGCGTTTGGTGGGATATGAATGGCATAATCCATTTTGAACTTCTTAACCCAAATCAGACTATCACCAAAGAGGTTTACTGTGCTCAGTTGGACTGTTTAAATGCAGCACTTGAAGAAAAACGGCCAGCATTAATCAATAGAAGAAGAGTGCTCTTTCATCAAGACAACGCACGACCTCATATCGCGAGAGATACCATACAGAAGCTTAATAATTTCGATTGGGAACTAATGAGCCATCCTCCATACTCACCCGACTTAGCCCCATCAGACTACTATCTTTTTAGGAGTTTAGCGAATCACCTGAAGGGAATGAAGATGTCAACAACAGAAGTAGTCGAAACAACCTTAAAGAACTTTTTTAAATCAAAGTCAAGCGATTTTTACAAACATGGTATTGAAAAGTTAGTAGAAAGATGGAGACTAGTGGTAGAAACTGGTGGAAATTATATTACTTATTAAATTAATAAATAAATATTTATTTAAATATAAATAACTTCAAAGAGTTGTTTGATTTCTATCCGTAAAATAATGATAAAAATGGAAATTTTTTTTTAAAAAAAAAATGCCGCATTACTTATGGGATGACCTAATATAAAACCTAGCACTTTGTTCGCTTTATTGACCGCTGCTGTACTTTGTTTCGCTACTTTTAAATCACCAGTGACTATAACTCCTAAATCCTTTTCCTACTCTACGCTTGCTAACTTCTTCCCTGACATACTATACGCAAAATTACCGTTATGCGAACCTATATGTAAAATTTTGCACTTACCGACGTTAAATGTTAAATCTCATTTGCCATGTGACTGACCAATCAACGATTTTATTCAGATCTTCCTGGATTTTACCTCTCTCGTCGTCATTAATCGCCCTACCACCCAACTTCGTGTCATCCGCAAACTGAAACTACTGACTAGGCCGACATCTAAATCGTTAATATATATATATATATATATATATATATATATATATATATATATAATGATGAATAAAACCACGAAGGAAAGGAAACACAAAACGGTGCTCAAGCGCTTTCGTCTAATGACATCCTCAGGAACACTGAAATACATAAAAGGTTCCGGCCTATATATAGGTTACAGAAAAAAAAAAAAAAAAAACCCAAACACACATACATATATATATACATACATATCTACACACATACACATATATATACATACATATCTACACACATACACATATATATACATATACATACATATCTACACACATACACATATATATACAATACATATATATATGCGATAAACGGAGAAGTAAAAATAAAACTTAAAAATTAAGGATTAGAGGATTAACAAAGAGGCAAATCGATTTTTAGCACAAGATCAAATGAGTTATAAAAATAATACAAATTTATACTGGAGATACGCCCGGGTTTAACACTTGCCTTCTTAGAGTCAAGTTTCGATATATATAAAAATAAATTGAAGATTAAAAGTAAATAAAGTAGCTTACAAGTTTACCAAAGATTAAGTGTCCTACCCTTTTTATCTAGGTTTGTTTTAAAGGAATTCAAAACAACAGGATCGAGTTGAAAAAGACCTTTGCCTTGAGAGGCATTGGTTTCTGCCCTATGTAGGAGAATTACAACTTCTGACTATCGTGGCTCCGTAGTGTAGTGGTTAGCACGTCTGACCGGCAATCGGAAGATCCTGGGTTCGATTCCCGGGCGGGTGCCTTATTTTTCATTTGTTTGTTATTTCTCTTCCTCGTGTGCAGAACACTCCTCTATACTTACGTCGTTTCTATACATACATACATACATATATATATATATATATATATATATATAAGCAAACAACCACAGGGAAAAGGAAACACGAAGTCCGAGCGCTTTCGTGATATATTCACATTATCAAGGAGAAACAGAAAATAGACGGAGATTACAAAGTAAATGAGTTAAATAAACAAGCAAAAAATTCACAATCGGCACCTCAAATTAAAGGCCATAAAGCCCTCTAAAGATTTTTTCAATTGATAACATAATCTGTAGGCTGCTAAATTACTAAATATAAAAACTATATAGATGAAATTAGACAAAAAACCAATACAGAGAACAAAAATTATTATAATGGTTATTAACACTAATATTTAATCAAAGAAGGCAAATATTAGTGTTAATAACCATTATAATAATTTTTGTTCTCTGTATTGGTTTTTTGTCTAATTTCATCTATATAGTTTTTATATTTAGTAATTTAGCAGCCTACAGATTATGTTATCAATTGAAAAAATCTTTAGAGGGCTTTATGGCCTTTAATTTGAGGTGCCGATTGTGAATTTTTTGCTTGTTTATTTAACTCATTTACTTTGTAATCTCCGTCTATTTTCTGTTTCTCCTTGATAATGTGAATATATCACGAAAGCGCTCGGACTTCGTGTTTCCTTTTCCCTGTGGTTGTTTGCTTATTAATAAGATCACGTGTTATTCTGTGACTTTAGTGCATATATATATATATATATAATATATATATATATATATATATTTGGAAAATAAGGCACCCGGCGGGTGCCTTATTTTTCATTTGTTTGTTATTTCTCTTCCTCGTGTGCAGAACACTCCTCTATACTTACGTCGTTTCTATACGTTAATATACTGCGCGGTCATTGCAGTTATATATATATATATATATATATATACACACATATATATATACACACACATATATATATATATATATATATATATATATATATATATTAGGGTGTTTCATAAATTAAAAATTTGGAAAAATTTTAATCCACATGGATCCCCTTGTTCCATTTGCTGAGGAGACTGATAAACCGAAGTATTAATTCAATAGTTTAAAGTTTACGGTCCCCAGTTTGATGCTCTGGCAGATCATAAACGGAAAAAATTAAACAAAAATCTGTCAATGAATTTTTATTCAACAAACGAGTACCATTTCACTACACATTTTCACAAAGATACAAAAAACATAACCACTTCTTGCGAATCATTTGTCCATGAAATCCTTCTTGGTTTTATTCGGGTATTTCGCCCTATGCTGCATCACAGTTTTGAGCAAATACTGCTTCTGCTCTTCGTTCTTCGTCAGAGAACAGTTGAACTCTTTGGTGAGCGCGATGGCTCTTTCGGCCCGATCGTTGACGACAGAGATTTTGTTAACAGTTGCCGCTGCTTGCTTGAAGCCCTCTACTTCAGTCCACTCGGCAACTGGCTTTTTCAAGAATTCTGTGTCCAAGTCGAATGCATGGAAGAAAGCCATCGTCTTTCCTGTCACGAACTCCGCCAGGTGTTTCGAGGCAAGATTCCTGACGTTCTTCCCTTGGGGTCACTAGAGTTCCTTTTTCGATGCGGGCTTACCCAAACTGACGACTATCTGAGCCTTTTCTTCATCTGCCACATCTGCGTCGAAGAACGCCATGGCAATAAGAGTCTCAGAGATGTACCATAGGTGTCGAGACATGGCTTCTTGCGCAGCGTTAACACACGAATGTTCCGACATGGCAAAGGCTTCCGCGTCACGCAGAAATTCCAGATCAACTGCAGCAGCCTTGCTTGAGGTTGCAGCACGAGTCCAACCTCGGATGTAGACGAGGGACACGAAGAGACCTACGGCTGTCAGAGCTTCCAACTCGTGACTCGACATCTTGAACTGCTTCTTCAGTAAAATGACAGAAATTAAATAATAATAAATTTCAATACCACAGTAAAATGAGATAATTAGTAGCATATATAATTACCTCCATAGTTGTCCAATAGGCTATACAACACGAACCGCTCAAGTGACGAAGAAAACCGTCTTCACTGCAGGCAGGCGAGAAATGAACTGACAAAAAGTCGTCAAAGTTGGGGACCTCTAAATGCAGCGCGATCTGGTTCAAACTTGCACAAACGTGTTTTCTTGTTCTTTAGAATACGGAGAAACGTGTGGATTAAAACTCCAAGCTCATTTTTATTTTACCCTATAGGTATGAAACACCCTAATATATATATATATATATATATATATATATATATATATATATATATATATATATATCACCGGTGTCCGAGAATTATCTGTAGAATTTTTAGCTGTTATTAAAAGTCAACCATGAAGTGTAGAAATTCCAGTGTTATCCCATTTTACAGAGAAACTCATTAAGTTTTTTCTGATAACAAGTTTTGACAAGTTTTTTCTTTTTTGTACGCGGGTGACAGACATTGATGATTTAAAAGCAAGAATCACAGCTGCTATTGAGCGAATTGATGTGGATATGCTGCAGCGTACATGGCAACATTTCGATTATCGATTGGATGTTTTGCGAATCACTGATGGTGCACATATCGAATGTTTGTAACAACATTACTTTAATAAAAGAAACTTTTTGAAAATACAGATTCTAAATAATCTTGTTTAAGAATTTTACGTGTTATCAAGAATTTTATTAAAAGATGAAATTGTACAGATAATTTTCGGACACACTGGAATTTCTAAAAAACTTGTCAAAACTTGGTATCAGAAAAACTTAGATTCTCTGTAAAATGGGACAACACTGGAATTTCTACACTTCATGGTTGACTTAATAACAGCCAAAACTTGTACAGATAATTCTCGGACACCCTGTATATATATATATATATATATATATATATATATATATAAAGCAAGGGTCCCAATACAGAACCCTGAGGAACGCCGCTCGCTACATTAGCCCAAGACGACTCCGCTCCATCAACGACCACCCTCTGTTTCCTACCTCGCAACAACTCTTCTCTCCAATTTATTACTACACCCCTGATTCCATGAGCCTTAGTTTTTCAGTCTTTTTGCGGTACGCTGTCAAACGCTTTTTGAAAATCTAAATACACTACATCTACCGCCCGATGACTATCATAAACTTCAACCACGCTTTGAAAAATTGTAAAAGATAAGTTAGGCAAGATTTGTTCCACCTAAAACCGTGCTGTGTATTTCTAATCAAGTTATGCAATTCCAAGTGTTCGACTGTACGATCGTAATTATTGATTCCAGTAGCTTATCTACAACAGACGTTAAACTGATTGGCCTATAATTTCCCGCCGCACCTTTATCGCTTTTCTTGAAAATAGGTGTTATATTTGCTCACTTGAAATTATCTGGTACGCACCCCTCAGAAATAGACCCATTAAAAATCTTTGTTAGCGGCACAATAATGCTTTCTTTTAATTCTTTTAGTTGTATGTGATATATGGAATCTGGCCCTGGTGATTTACACACTCATTTTATCAATATAGCGCATTACCCCCCTTTCACTAACAACAATATTATATTATCAAAAATATTACCGTTGTCAAAAGGTATGTCTATGACCGTAGGAATATTCGTTACATTTTCTATAGTAAAAACAAGTAAAAAATTCGTTTAGTAGGTTAGCCATGTATACATGTGTGTGTATATATGTATGTATGTATATGTACGTATATGTATGTACCTATATATAACTTTTGGTTAGCTTCCGCCCGAATTGTTCATTCTGACGAAGGTCAAGCTTTTTACGCCCTTAGACCTACAGTTTAACGTGGAATCCGAACGCCCCACAGCAGCCCAGCGTTTTAACCACTAGGCTACCCAGGGTACCTATTTATCTACCACACACTTTCTTTGTGTGGATGAACAGCTTGGTTTTGCTGCGCGCCGGCTGCCGTCACCGGGTTTCGAACCCGGGGCCGATGGATTCATAGTCAGCGACGCTAACCACTACACCACTGAGGCACATTCTGCACTACCGAGGCGCATATATATATACACACACAGTATATCTGTGTGTGTGTATATATATATAAATAATATATATATATATTGGCTACGACGTAGCCCTATACACATGTCGTAACACACCCTTCCCGTTGATCAGCGAAGATAAGCGACATTAGGTCTGCGTAGTAGTTGGATGGGAGACCGTCCTCCGCGTCCAGATTATGTAGCGACCAGTGGTTCGGATCGCACGTAAAGATGTAGGTTCCCTCCGTCATATAACCTTAGATGTTGCGAAGGTTAAACAACCCCGATCATTATTATTAGGTGTGTGTGCATATATAATATATATTATATATATATATATATATATATATATGTATCCCCGCAGGGGTTCTAAGCTCGTGCTCTTGAGTGCTTTTGTGCTCGTTTGTACGTGCTTGTTCCTGGAGGTTTCACGTGCGCCCTCCCGGCCCTAGCACCCAAGGATGATGGGGCTCGACCCTGTAGTCCTTGTCATCCTTGGTCTTTTTCCACTTCGACTGTCCCCTCCACCCTTTCTTTTTCCTCTGTCTTTCCTCTCACTTTTTCTTTGTTTTTCCGCTGAGATATGCCTTTAAATAGAGGCGAATCGGTTCTTCCTGAACTAAAAAAAAAAAAAAAATATATATATATATATATGTATGTATGTAAGTCCCCCGCGACGACCTGGTGGAAGTCGTGGAACAACTCCCCAGGCCCTTCCTACTACTGGGCGATCTCAATAGTCGTCACCCCTTGTGGGGCGACACACACTCCACCTATATGGCCCCAACCCTGATATCCGTCATGACCGAGCTCTCCTTCGAGTGCCTCACGATGGCTCTCCTACATTCTACCATGCCGCCACCTGCACTCCATCCTGTATAGACCTGTCCCTCGTATCACTGATGCCCTCCTAGACTTCACGTGGCAAGTCCTCCGAGAGGACTATGGCAGTGACCATCTCCCCATTCTACTCACCCTCAATCGACCCGACCAGACCGTACGGGTACCGGTAAGGTGGGTTACCACCAACGCGAATTGGGCCCGCTTCCGCGACAACACATATACCACCCTTACAACTGCCACTTCCCATCCTTCGACGAGTGCGTCGCATACTTCGAGTCCGTCGTTCTAACGGCCGCAAGCACAAGCGTACCACAATCTTCCGCCTACCCCCGCGCCGACGGGTTCCTTGGTGGACCCCGGAGTGCGCGGAGGCTGTGCGCGCCAAGAAGGCGGCAACTCGGCGCTTCTACCGGACGCGACTCCCCATCCATCGCACGGAGATGCAGCGGTCAGGCCATCGCCCGCCGCACAATGAAGACAGCGCGCCGAGCCTCTGGGCGTGCCTTTGTGTCCGGCATCACCGCCAACACACCTTCGGCTACCATCTGGAAGAAGGTGCGGGGCGTCGAGAGGCGACATGTCCCCTCCCGACCCCCGGTCCTCCGGACAAACGACGGATTCCTATGTGAGCCCAAGTCGGTGGCAGACCACCTTGCTTCTACCTTCGCCGCCGTTTCTTCCTCTGCAGCCAATCCCGTACCCGCCCCTGACGATAGCCCCTCCCCACCGTCCATAGACAGCACCTACAACCGATTGTTTACCATGCGTGAACTACAGACGGCACTGGCCTCTCGACGATCCCCTTGTCCCGGCCCGGACGGTATTCCGTACGGCATGATCCAATACCTCCACTCTACCTTACAAATTTTCCTGCTAGACCTATACAATCGCATATGGATAGAGGGTGCCTTCCCTTTAGGTGGAAGGAGGCCCACGTCATCCCTATCCCCAAGCCCGGCAAAGAGTCCCTGGACCCCACAACTACAGACCAATCGCCCTGACGTGTTGTGCCTGCAAGATCCTCGAAAAAATGGTCGCTACGCGACTATCGTTCGTCCTTGAACGTACCAATTCCTTCCGTCTACCCAGTCCGGCTTCAGACAATTCCGCTCCACCACTGATCCCCTCCTGCTTCTCAGCCGAGACATACAGGATGCCTTCGACAATAGACAGTTCGTACTGTCAGTTTTCTTCGACATCCAGAAGGCCTATGACACCACCCGTCGAGCAATGATCCTCGGTCAGCTCCGACATCTGGGCCTTGTCGGAGCCATGCCTACCTTCATCAGGGGCTTCCTTACTTCTCGCGGACCTTTAAAGTCCGGGTGGGCTCAGCCCTCTCTGACACCTTTGTGCAGGAGGACGGGGTCCCACAGGGAAGCATCCTCAGTGTTCTCTGCTTCTCTGTCGTGATGAACACGGTCTCACAATGCCTTCCACCACAATCCGCTCTTCCATCTACGCGGATGACCTTGCAATCTACTTCGCAGGGTGAGAACCGTCTGTCGTTCAACGGCAAATGCAGCTCGCCATCTACCGGGTGGAAAGGTGGGCGACGTCGGTGGGTTTCCGCCTCTCCATCCCTAAGTCCAAGTGTATGGCCTTCAGTAGAAGAAGACCCACAACCCTTCCTCTACCCTCTGTTACATTATACGGCAGTCTCTTGAGGTGGTACCCTCCACGCGTTTTCTGGGCATGACCCTAGACCGACGCTCAATTGGGTTCCCCATCTCAAGCACCTAAAGCAATCCCTTCAACGCCCCCTCGCTCTCCTGGATCACCTCTCTCACACCACATGGGGTGCAGATCGACGCTCTCTTCTTCGCCTTTATACTTCCATAGTACAGTCGAAGCTGGACTATGGTAGCGCAGTTTATGGTTCAGCCTCCAACGCCCGCCTCCGTATCCTGGACCCGGTACTTAATAGAGGCCTCCGCCTCGCCACCGGTGCTTTCCGCTCCTCCCCAGCCTCCAGCCTCCATGTGGAATGTGGTCATCTCCTCTCGCCCTCCGACGGGGTCTACTCCTCATGCGGACATACCTCCGTGCACAGAGGCTACCTTCTTCGCTTCTGGGCACGGCGGTTTTAGAACTACCACCTCAGGGACGGAGCTGGCACTTCACTGAAGCGGTCCGCTCTTTCCTTGATCTTTTCAACATGCCCGCCCCCTCAGTTATCCCCATTTCATTCAGCATCTACCCCCCTGGATCCTAACCCCTATCAAGTTCTGCAAAGATCTGTGTTCCCTACCGAAGACTACCACGAGCGCCATGATATACAGGTCACTTTTCCGCGAACACGCAACCCAACACCCGGACGCAATCGCCATTTACACGGATGGTTCCCGCTCGGAAGCTGTGTGGCCTCCTCAGCGGTGATTCTGTCCCAGCCGCTCTCCCGGAGCGTCGGCCTGCCCCGCGAGGCCTCCGTTTTTTCGGCGGAACTTTTCGCCATAACGGAGGCCCTCGATATTGTGCGCACCCACTCTGCCAGCTCTTTTGTCATTTATTCGGATTCCCAAAGTGCGCTTCTCTCCCTAGAAAGATTTAACTCCCCTCACCCGCTCGTCTATACCATCCAGCAGACCTTCCACTTCTTAACGATCTTCCAACATAAGAGAATCACATTCTGTTGGGTCCCGGCTCATGTCGGCATCCAGGGTAACGAGGCGGCGGACCGCACAGCAAAGATGGCCTGCTTGCTGCCGGCCTCCTCCCGACCCCTCCCCTTCTCCGACTTCTTCCCGGCTTTCCGCTCCCACTTCCGCTCCATATGGCAGCGGAATGGGACCAGGCCACACAAAATAAACTCCACACGATCAAACCGCAAATTGGACACTGGGCTTCTTCATTCCACCGGTCCCGCCATAAAGAAGTAATCCTAGCCCGTCTCCGCATAGGTCACACCCGCATCACCCACGGACACCTTATGGCGAAATCGCCAGCCCCGCTTTGCTCTACCTGCCATACCCCTATCACTGTCTTACACCTGGTGGAATGCTCAAAGTTGGCCGCTCTCCGTCGCAGGTGTTTCCCTCTCTCGGCCGAAAACCCCATACCCAACTGCCTACGATCTATACTCGCCGACGGCCCCCACTTTCAGCGGAAGCCGTTCTCCTCTTCCTTACTCACTCCCATCTGCTCCATCGCATCTGAAACCGTACCCCCCTACCCACTATCCATCGACTGACCTTACTCATTCCCCTAGTCTACCCCCCTAGCACAGTGACATCACCACTCACTGCCTCGCCGAGATATGTACCGTCTCTTTAGGTACGAATCGGCGGTAAATCTGGGAAAAAAAAAAAAAAAAAAGTGTGTATGAGTTTTGTCTTCGAACGACGATAATGAACAGCAAGGGAGCTAATACTGTCTCCCTGTGGGACCGAGCTCGCGACTTCCTAGCTTTCCGATTTAACTCCGTTTACCACCACTTTTTGTCCTTTGCGTCAAGAAATTAAATATCCATCTTCCCTGCTTTTCAGTAATTCCTGTATTCTTAAGTTTGTGCTATGATTCCATGGTCACATTTATCGAAGGCTTTAGTTTCCAATATTTTCTCCTGGTGTCTAGTAGCTGTGATAGGCATGGTCTTCTCGCCCTGAAGCCATGTTGATTGGGTTTTGTCTTTTTCTTGTAGGTAGTAGTAGTTTTGCCTCTAATTATACGTTCAAAGCACTTTATAAGGTGTGAGGGGCTGAGGCGATAGATGAAAGTATATATACACAGTATATATATATATATATATATATATATATATATATATGAAAATTATTTCACGAAAATAACACGTGAAAAATATTTATGATGAATAAAACCACGAAGGAAAGGAAACACAAAATGGTGCTCAAGCGCTTTCGTCTAATGACATCCTCAGGAACACTGAAGTACACAAAAGGTTACAGCCTATATATAGGTTACAGAAAGGAAAAAAAAATTAAATAAAATAATATACACACACACACACACATATATATATATATTATATATATATATATATACATATATATATATACATATATACACATATATATCCATACATACATACACATGCAATAAACGAAGTAAAATAAAAATTAAAAATTAAAGGATTATCAGAGAGGCATACAGATTTGTAAGGAAAAATATCGATTTTTAGCACAAGATCAAATGAATTATAAAAATACAAATTTATACTGGAAATCTGTCCGGGTTTTAACACACTGCCTTATATGGTTAAGTTTCGATGATAAAAAAATAAAATGAAAATTAAAAGTTAATAAAGTAGCATACAAGTTTACCACAGATTTAGCGTTCTACCCTTCTTATCTAAATCTGTTTGAAGGAATTCAAACAACAGGATCGAGTTGAAAAAGACCTTTGCTTATGTTGAAGTTATTTGAAAGTTGGATAATGGCAGACTCAAGAATATTTCTATTAACAATGTTGCTAGAGTGGAATAAACTGAAGCATTATTCCAATCAATACAGTGGGATAACTCTGACAAATGGACAAAAAGAGCACTGGACAACTGTCCTGTTCTAACGGAATATTGATGGTTTTATACGTGTGTGCAAATCCTTTCCCGTCTGACCTATGTAAAAGGAATCACATTGTTTACACCCAATTTTATAGATAATGCCTGAATTATTGGTAGGGCTATTTTTTACTATGATATTTTTCACAATATTGTTATATGAAAATACTACATTAATATCCAAAAGTTTAAGTACATTAGCAATGCCTAAAAAGCCCGGGAAAAATGGAAGTACTAAAATTTTTTTTTTTTGACAAAGTACGAGTGTTGTTATTGACACGATAGAAAGTTCGTTTTGCCTTGTTGAGACAAGATTCCATAAACGCAGATGGATAACACAGATCACTTCCAATACCGTTGATTTTTTCCAATTCGGCATCGATGTATTCCGGACTGGCGATCCTAAGGGCGCGGAGAAACATTGATGAAAAAATGGCCTCCTTAGTGGGGGTGTCATGTCCCGAGTAAAAGTGTACGTAGGACAAATTGTTTGTTGTTTTCCGATAGATACTAAACTTAAAACCTGGGCTTTCCCTATGTACACGCACATCCAAAAATGGGATTGAATTGTCTTGTTCCACTTCTAAAGTAAACTTAATGGAGGGGACTTGATCATTTAACTGAAGGAGGAAGTTATCCAGGTCACGATTCATGGGCCAGATACACAAAATATCGTCGACGTACCGCAACCAAGGGATGCCAACCCCCAGGATTCTCGGAATGTAAGTAATTTCGAAAAACTCCATAAAATATTGGAGAGGAGGGGCGATAAGGGGTTGCCCATGGCCATCCCAAAAATCTTGATAATACTCGTTATTGAAAGTGAATTTACAGTCTTTGATGCAAAGCTTAACAAGTTCCAAAACAATGTGTGAAGGTAGTGGCAGGTCATACTTATGTAATTCTTGGGAGAGAAAGTCAAGCATATCGTCAATCGGCACTTTTGTAAACAATGAACAAACGTCAAAACTGATCAATCTATCGTCAGTTTCAGTACGTGCATTATTCACTTTTTCAGTAAGATCCATGGAATTTTTTACATGTGAATCAGAGATAGTTCCGAGAATGGGGGACAAGACTTTGACAAGCCATTTGGAGAGTTTATAAGTAATAGAGCCCACCGAGCTAATAATAGGGCGCATAGGGTTGCCAGGTTTGCGGGTTTTAATAAGACCGTAAAGGTGGGGCAGAGAAGGTGAAGTGGACATGAAAAGCGGAATTAAGTCCTTATTATCTTTGAGAATGCGTTTCAAGCCACTATTAAACGCATTCTCAAAGATCATAAGGACTTAATTAACTTTCGTTAAATGTTGATAGAATTTGAATTATTTGATATTTTAGTCTGAAAACTTGTTTGTATATAGATAATAAATATGTTTTATTGTGTAGAAGTTTTATTAAAATTAAATGACAAATTGATTTTATAGCCTTTTTAAAATGTACCATTTTTATGGCACACCCGTTGTGTGTGTGTGTGTGTATATGCACGTATATTTAGGGTTCGCTAGGCTTATCTACTCGTATGCGTCTTCGTAATATGTTGTCTTGTAGGAAGCAGTCGCGCGCGCACACGTCTATCGGTGAAGGGCTTAGAAACGTACGCTATCATTGAATGTCATGTATTTTTCTGTGTATAGTAAGTACCTGAGTTATGGTTCCCTTATGGTAGCTGACTACGAGTTATAGACGAGATATGGAACGAATAACTCCTACAACAAATTCTACAAATGAAGTGAAATGCTGCAGAAGTGCTTGACCATAGGATAGGTCGCGGGTTCGACTCTAATTGTGTAATATCACTGTAATCATGTTATGCCTAAGACAGTTGAATGGTGACCTCCAAATTTATGACGTCACAAATTATTATTATTTTTCTAATCAGGATTCCCTTGGCACTCCCCCAATTTCCCCCTCTATATAAATGTAACCCCTCATCCCTCTACGTTTTTGCATCCCCAATTTTCAATTACCCCCACCTCGCACCCCTTCTACATTTTTGCACCTATACTACTACTACTTTTCTTGATGATTTTGACAAATAAGCACTTCTCTTCAGCTTCAACAGCCAAGCCTAATATGAGTGCTCACTTTTTATTTGTAGAGTCGACAGATCATTTATTTTTCGGATGTTACTGTGGTATCCTTTGTTATAGAAAGAATCCATCGATATATAACGGGTTCACAAGCCATAAAATGTGTTGCTGTTTGATTGGTCGAATCAACAATGGAATTAAGGTACTCGGAAAGACTATCTATACCGAAGCGACTCTACTTGTATACATAATCATTGAAACCTTTATAAAGCAGATGTGATTTCCACAATTGTTTTCCTTAGCTTGTCATGAAGGTCGATTTTTTTAGGCAGTCAATTGGGACTTCGTGTGGTAAAGCGGTAGTTTCGTTGTGGAGTCGTGAATTAATATTTTCCGAATAGTCTAATTTCTTTTTGAACAGAAGCGATTATATACAAATTGAATTTAATTAAGAAACTTACGCACGTAGTCCAGCTAACACACACAAATTAGTACAAGATGTAGCCAATAGTATGGTTATCATGTGCTGAAAACCTCAGTTAATTATCTTTGGCCGTTTCTTAATTATAAAAATTTAACTTGACGAAACAAACAGCGAGATTTTGTGAAGCTGACTACGCTGACCACCAAATTCTCCTGACTTAAATCCTCTGGATTACTTCGTGTGGAATGAGCTGAAGTCATTGGTGTACCATGGTCGCAGGGAACCATTTTCAAACCTGGAAGCACTTAGATAAAGAATTGAGATTGTTTGGCCTATGGTGTCCCAAGACAAAATCGTCATCCATAGATCAGTGGAAAAGGAGAGTACTGGCCGTAATTCAAGAAAATGGGGGACCAAAACAACAACGATTTCGATAGGATAAGTTTTACACGAGTTCCATTGAAATTTTTAGCACATGATAACTATAGTATTGGCTACATCTTGTACTAATTTGGGTGTATTAGCTTGACTAGTTTGAAATTTGTAGGAAAAAACAAGTGTCCAGGTGTTTTTCGTCCACCCGATATATACTAGGGTGTATTGTTATTTTACTTCAATGGCTGTATTTCCCCTAATGAAAGTATAATATACACCTGTGTAACCTTTTACCATTATAATTTACAGAAAATGTTTTATCACTGTAGACAGCGACAACACGTTCCATTATCCTATTCCCTCCTGTATCTCGGTTACTTGAAGATAAACCGTCAGTCAAAATCGAGCGGTGTTAGGATGCAGATGACGACTGCGGTGACGTTTTATGGTATAAGTCATATAATTTGTCGGTCATAATTATACAGCAGGATACCGTTAGACTATATCACAAGGTTTACAGTACTGTTGCGTTCATCAAAACCTTGGTTTTAACTAAAATTCGAGCCAAGCTAATCTCCCGATCGACTTTTCATAAACTCTCTCTCTCTCTCTCTCTCTCGCCAGGCACGAAGGTGTTGGCCTGGATAGTGTTCGATGTACCGCGACAGTCGTTGCCGATAGAATAAACAAACTGAGCGCGTTTAAGGCTCCTGGGCCAGACCAGTTCCTCCCTAGTGTGTTGCGGGAAGTGCGCGACCAGGTGGCTCCCCACCTGGCTACAGTCTTCAAGAAATCTTTGGAGACGGGCCAGGTGCCTGGTGACTGGAGGGAAGCCAACGTGACCCTATCTTTAAGAAAGGGGATCACGAAAGTCCAGGGAACTATCGTCCCATTAGTCTCACTTCAGTTGTAGGTAAATATTAGAGGGATAATAGCGGATAGGATCGTTGACGATTTGGATTCCTACAAGCTGCTTGGGGACTCCCAACATGGGTTTAGACGGCATAGGTCGTGTCTCACCAACCTGCTCGAGTTTTTCCACGTCATGTTGAGTGAGTATGATAAGAGTAGGACGATTGATATACTTTATCTCGGGTTTCAGAAAGTTGATAAGTACCTCACCGCCGGCTAATGACCAAAGTCCGCGCGCTGGGTATTGGTGTGGAAGTAGGTAGCTGGAATTGAAAACTGGCTGAAGAATAGGTGGCAGAGGGTTGTAATTAAAGGGGTTAGCTCAGGTTGGGCCTCAGTCACTGCCGGGGTTCCTCAGGATTCCGTTTTGGGGCCACTGTTCTTTATTTACATAAATGATATCGACGGTGGCATCGTCAGTAGGATCGCCAAATTCACTGACGATACCAAGCTTGGAGCCATGTTGGGACGCCCAAAGCGATCGAGCAACTGCGTGCGGACCTAGGTAGGATAGGAGGGTAGTCCGAAAAATGGCAAATGCCGTTTAACTTGGGTAAATGCAAGGTGATGCACATTGGCTACGCCAATCCCAAGTCGGACGACCCCATGTTGGGGAGTAATATCGAGGCTACTGATTTGGAAAAGGACTTGGGGTGTGCTAATTAGCAGCGACCTTAAGTTTACTAAACAGTGCGTAGAGGTGGAAAAGAAAGCCCAGAAGCTGTTGGGTTATATGAGGAGGCAATTTTGATTTCGGAACAAGGAGATTGTGCTCTCTGTACAATTCCTGGTTCGGCGCACCTGGAGTATGCTGTGCAGTTCTGGTCGCCCACCCTCAGGAAAGATATTGAGAGGCGGGAGCGAGTCCAGGCGAGGGCCAAAAAGTTAATCCCTTCCGTTAAGCTTATGGGCTACAATCGACGCTTAGCGCCCTGAATCTGTTTTCGCTGGAAATTCTGAGGCTACGCGGTAAAACTCATCGAGGTTTTCAAGCTCTTACGCGGGTTCAACGATATCGATTTTAGAAGCATGTTTAGTTTAAATGATAACCCAACTCGCAACAATGGTTGGAAGTTGGATTTGAAACGGTTTAGGACTGTGTGTGGGAATTACTTTACCGATAAAATCTGTGACATGTGCAACACGCTACCTTCAGAGGTTGTGAACAGTTCTGTGGATCAGTTCAAGAAAAGGTTAGACCAAATGTTGCACACTATTTGAGGGTGTAGAATTTTTCCGTGGCACCCGTTGCCATTGGTACCTCCTCGGTATGGGCCGGAAAGCCTTTTGAGGCGCGCGCGCGCGCGCACACACACACACACACACACACACACACACACGCACACGCACACTCTCTCTCTCTCTCTCTCTCTCTCTCTCTCTCTCTCTCTCTCTCTCTCTCTCGAATAAAAAGTGAAGGCACTAGCCATTACATTATGACACGATAAAAATTAATATAACCTGTCAGTAATGACCGACAAAAGGGGAGAGTGCATCATAGACGGTGTAGAGCATCTCCAGGGGGGGGGGGGGAATTTTCAAATCGATCATTCTCTGTCTCCCTTCTTGCGGCTATACTACTACTGAGCAAGTAGTATAGCCGCGTTTAGGGAGATGCTCTACACCGTCTATGATGCACTCTCCCCTTTTGTCGGTCATTACTACTACTGTCAACATTTAAACAACTAGTAAAACGCATAACGTTTTCGCGTCCAGAGCGCTTTATCTGTTAACCCTTCCGCATCGAAGTATTGACCATCATTTCATTCAAATTATTTGGTGCATAATGGGGTTCAAAAAATGGAATCTTAAGCATGATACGCACCATTTTGCATAATGTAGTGGGTTTCGAACACTGGTGGGGGCAAGTTTTGTAATATATATATAGATATATATATATATAGTATATATATATATATATATATATGAGAACGCAGTGTTCCATTGCATTACATTTGTCGAACTATATAACTCTGAAGAATAATGAAAGTTCAACAGGTTACGGAGATAAAGCTTGTATAGACATTTATTTTGCTTATGATGTATACAAGAATATTATACCGTTTCCAGACATTAACAACTACTTTCTTCATCATAAAAAGATGCCGTTTTTATATACTTTAAATTGAAAAGTATTGCTTTGGAAATTTTAAGTTTTAATTTATATACTTTGTTATTTATAGCTTAAGAAAAGTGCATGTTTTGACACCACACACACACACACACACACACACACACACACACACACACACCAAAAAAAATTACCTTGCTCCGACGTTCATATAGTATTATTAACTGTACTTACGTCAACTAGTTTTAAATAGATAAAGCAACATGGAAACTATTATTTAATGCAGGAAGGAGGGCCGAGGCGAACGCCCGCAAAAATGCTCCTTCCAAGGAAAAGAGGGGAGAGTCGAAATTAATTGGATTAATTTTGTTAAAACACCAGAAACAAAACCTTGTTACGTTTTAAAAGATTCTAGGTTTCCAATTGTTTATCACACCACTGAGTGGTTGTAGTCTTTTTCACAATTCTCCCCCCCCCCCCCTTTCGTACTTTCATTGAAGGTAAATTGTTACCGGAACCTCCTTGTATGAGAATGCCCCCTTTATATTTAATTTTAAGGTTGTTTTTTTTGCGTATAAAAATAGAGAAAGGCCATTATTGTTTCTAGGTCTTCGTCCGTTTCGATAATCTCTCGTTTGAAACGAAGATTCACCATGATTACGAACAATATATAATTTTGTTTGCTAGACGGTAAAAGGTCAAACTATCGTATCCTCCTACCAAACTTAATATATACGCACACAATGTTTTCTTTAACCACTTCTTCATTGCTTTGTTTTCCTACACACACACACACACACACACACACACACACGAGTGCATATTATATAAAACTGTACTTGAAATTTTAGATCGTGGAAAGTACTTAACCGTATTATGTAGACTATAATGTAACGATATACATGTTAATTTGTGTTAATGTCTCTTATCACTGGCGTATTGTTTAAAATTTGTACCGTCAATAAAGTTTTGTTATATACGTTCCTTTAAACAGTAATGGTAATAAACATTTTTGATTGTTAACTATTACAAATGCGTTTTAAAATCTTGTCTAGTTTATCTTTAAAAACATGTCCGTGGAAGTAATTTTTACTTTCGGAGAAGGAACAGAGACGTAGCTACAATTTATTACGCATTCGCCGCATATTTAATTTAATAATAATTATTTTATTTTGGTTCTAATTTTCATATTTAATTTTTTTTTTAAAAGAAATAAAATAAAAACCGAGAAGATAAATAATATACTCGAGGGAACACCGACTCTCTTTTCAAATTAGAGAATTAAAACGCGAAAGAAAGTTTTACGTATAAAGTTAACTGCTGATTTTTCCAGTTCGACCCTCTTTGAAAAAATGTTTTAAAATTTTTAAGTTAAAATTCCGCGAGTTTGCAAGAACACCCGCGTGGGCGCATGGTTACACTTTATTATAAAAACTTTATTATAAAAACTTTTTAAAATATATTTTACACTCTGCTAGACTGGTTTTTCTTTCTGCACTCGAGTTGGTTGTTGCAAAGCTATAAGGACGAATGCAGCTCTCTTTAATTGTTAATTTTTCAGTTAACTATTTAATTGCATTCAAGTTTGAATTCTTTTGTTAATTTAAAGTTTGTTTATATATATATATGCGCCTCGGTGGTGTAGTGGTCAGCGTCGCTGACTACGAATCCATCGGCCCCGGGTTCGAGACCCGACGGCAGCTGGCGCGCAGCAAAACCCAGCTGTTCATCCTTCCACACAATAAAGAAGTGGTTGGTAGATAAATGGGTACCCTAGGGGGCCTAGTGGTTACGACGCTGAGCTGCTGATGGGGCGTGGTTCGGATTCCACGTTAAACTGTAGGTCTAAGATGGAGTGAAAAGCTTGACCTTCGTCAGAATGAACAATTCGGGCGGAAGCTAACCAAAGGTGTATATATATATATATATATATATTATATATATATATATATATATATATATATATTTCTCGCAGGTAGGCAGTTAACATATCAGTTGGGTCAGCATTGTTCTCCATTCGAGTCGATCTTTGAACGCACTCATTTCTCTCAATTCATTGATGTTTGGGATGTTGTTCTTCAATATTTTTTCTCTTCCATCCCTCCACCTCTTCCGAGGTCTTCCGCGTGATCTTCTTCCCCTCAAGGCCTCCACAGCCACCTCTTTTTAGCTACTCTCCCTTCGGGGATGTCCTACCCAACTCGGTTGTGATTTTTCTATTCTATTTATCATTGATGATGTTCCTACCCAATGTTTGACACGTTCATTCCTTACTCTGTCTTTCCTCGTTTTATTCAATATTGGTCTAAGAGGTCTCATTTGAGCAGCTTGAATTTTACTTTATCTGTGGAGGTCAAAATCCAACTGTCTGATCCGTACATCATGATAGGAGTGAGAATAGACTCGATGATAATCTTTTTCGCCTGCAGTGGTATATATCGGTCCTTTAATATAGGGTAAAGAGCCCACACATTTTAAAATTTTGGTGTTCTCGCTCTCATTTTATTTTTTATCTCCCTATATATATATATATATATATATATATATATATATATATATATATATATATAATATGCACCAATAACCTAAACAAAAAAATAGAATTAGTTTTTTTAAAATCGATGTTTGTGTATTCTCCAAAAGCGTGCGTAAAATTAGTTCACAAAGCGAGTACCGAAGATGCGCTGAATATTAATTATACTTTAAGACACTTTCTTTAAAGGGACTTAATTATTATTAAATAATAAATTGAAGTAACACTTTCCACGACATGAAGGCGATTCCTCCCTTCCTGTTTCAGACCTCGTATTTGTACCGTTTTATGGCTTCATAAAATGCAAACTAAAAGTTCTCGTACAAGCAGCGAGAGGACGCGTGTGTGTGTGTGTGTGTGTGTGTGACTTGGTATAATAGGTAGAGTATGTAAATTTATAAATGCTCAATATTTTTTTTTGTGAGGTAACACTTTTTATACCTCAGAAAATTAAAACAGGTGTATAAAAAATTCGGAAAAATTGTTAATGTTGGAAATATTTGTCCTGATTGGGTTAGGTTAGGTTATACTATACTGAATTAGGGAGTACGTCATTATTTAATCACTTAACAGAAATCGCCCTTCGAGCCTTCAGTTGTGTCCCAACCACTAGTCACTCCTTTGTCAGTTCGATGCACTAAGGTTAGGTTAATTAGTTTTTTAGATACATGGATTAAAAAATTTGTATCTCACTTATGCAAAGGTGTGTGTGTGTGTGTGTGTGTGTGTTGAGAGAGATGCTTTTCTATGTCCTCCTTTTGTGACACCACGGTAACCCTCGACTAATGTTCATTCACCGCCTTATAGTTTTCCCTTTGTTGCCAAACGAGGAAAACTTAAAAATCGGTTGATTTTATTAAGTAGAATTTCTTTTAAATTTCAATGACCTAATGGACGACCAGTTAATTTGGTCTCATTTTTCATCGTGTGTTAAAAAATTTACATTCAGGGGAGTTTGAGTTTCTATTTGCGTGAAAGTATATAAAGGTTTTATGCATGTAATAAAAGGGAATAAACAATGTAAATAATTGTTACAAAGTCTCTCTCTCTCTCAAAACACACACACACACACACACACACACACACACACACACACACACACACACACACACACACACGAGTGCAGTACCTAAATGCGTGTGCATAAAACCTGTCTGGGCGGACCATGAAATGCGATCGAGTCTTTGGGTAAAAATCCAATTCGGAGACGAGTCTTGGATGACCTCCCGCTGACCCGATAATAAATAAGAGAATAAATGCCCCGTTCCTCCTTTTCAGTGTGTCCCACATATCGGCTCTTTAATACTGAAACCCCGAATAAGGAGGGAGTCCTGTAACCCTGGGTACGATATGGCACCAATGTTTGTTTGTTGGTTAGTTCCGAAATAAATACTTGTTTGTTTAGAAAATGAAGTGTATATATATATATATATATATATATTCGTGATACATTTTTCGGTGTATTATTTATGAATAGAAGAAAGTGTAATAATGTATTCGAAAGTTTTATGAAAAAGACTTAATACCCGATAAGGGATCGAATCCCCCTACTCCCTGACACCCCCCCTTGAACTTGCCCAACGTTCCTTGTTTTATGAGCTGTTTTGAGGCTGTAAAATGAAAATAATTTTTGTACACTATCGCATTCTTAAAGGTTGTCTCAAGGAAAATGTTTTATGAAGTAAATGTTTAAGTACATAATACGCCTTTGCATATATATATATAATATATATAATATATAATAATATATATATATATATATATATATGGGGTGTTGTATTGAGTATAGTTTGTCGTATGTATAGGTATACATGTACGCACACGTAGAGAGGTATGGAGCTGTATAATATACTGTAGAATGTTTGCATGTTATGTTGTGGTCATGATGAATATATATATATACAGTATATGTATATAATTTTTTTTATTCAATGAAGTCTATCATCTACACTAGTGGTTCCCAACCTTTTTTGCGCCATGCCCCACCTCGACACCTCAAAAAATTTGATGCCCCCCATTAATATAAAAACAAATTTGGTGTTGAAAAGGTATTATTTAAAATTTACAATAATATGAGTACATTCAATATGAGTTACCGTACATTCAATATGAGTAAATAAACTTGAGGTTAAAGCTAACTAAATTATTATGGAATTATTGTCGTCGTGTAAAAATGTTGCAAATAAAAATAATTATGTTATTGAAATTTTAAACTATATTTACTTATAAAAATTATGTATAAATTTCATTTTATTGTAGCATTTTCAAATTGCCCCCCAAAATATTCAAATTGCGCCCCACGTTGGGAATTACTGATCTACACCATATAGGTGTTCATTTTTTTTCTTTTTCAATCTCGGTGAAGGAGATTGTGTCGACCGTTTCATTGAAGCATGTTGAAATGATGTAATTGTGATTTTATCATTTTAGAACTTTTCATAAATATGACATTCGAAAAACAGGATAATGTATAATATGAGCTGTTTGGAATGAGGTACGAATTAAAAGTTGAGGGAGTTACAAGGAAAAGAAGTACCTCAAAAGGCCTTGCGGCCCATACCGAGGAGGTACCAATGGCAACGGGTGCCAGGGAAAATTTTGTACACACTCAAATAGTGTGCAAGATTTGGTCTAACCTTTTCTTGAACTGATCCACAGAGGAACTGTTCACAACTTATGAAGGTAACCTGTTCCACTTGTCACAGATCTTATACATAAAGTAATTCCCACACACACTAGTCCTAAACCGTTTCAAATCCAACTTCCAACCATTGTTGCGAGTTGGGTTATCATTGAAACTAAACATGCTTCTGAAATCGACATCGTTGAACCCGCGTAAGAGCTTGAAAACTTCGATCAGTTGACCGCGCAGCCTCCGAGTTTCCAGCGAAAACAAGTTCAGGGCGCGTAACCGTCGATTGTAACACATATGCCTAACGGAAGGGATTGACTTTGTGGCCCTCGCCTGTACTCGCGCCAGCCTCTCAATATCTTTCCTGAGGGTGGGCGACCAGAACTGCGCAATATACTCCAGGTGCGGCCGAACCAGGGAATTGTACAGAGAGAGCACAATCTCCTTGTTCCGAAACTGAAATTGCCTCCTCATATAACCCAACAGCTTCTGGGTTTTCTTTTCCACCTCTACGCACTGTTTGGTAAACTTAAGGTCGATGCTAATTAGCACACCCAAGTCCTTTTCCAAATCAGTCACCTCGATATTACTCCCCAACATCGAGTAGTCCGACTTGGGATTGGCGTAGCAAATGTGCATCACCTTGCATTTACCCAAGTTAAACGGCATTTGCTATTTTTCGGACCACTCTCCTATCCTACCTAAGTCCGCACGCAGTTGCTCGATCGCCTCCGGCGTCCCAACATTAGCCCCAAGCTTGGTGTCATCAGCGAATTTAGCGATCCGACTGACGATGCCAGCGTCGATATCATTTATGTAAATGATAAACAACAGTGGCCCCAAAACGGAACCCTGAGGAACCCCGCTAGTGACCGAGGCCCAACCCGAACTAGCCCCTTTAATTACAACCCTCTGCCGCCTATTCTTCAGCCAGTTTCAATCCACCTACCTACTTCCCAACCGATACTCAGCGCGCGCACTTTCGCCATTAGCCGGCAGTGAGGTACCTTATCAAAGGCTTTCTGGAGAGAGAGAGAGAGAGTTACAAGGAAAAGAAGGACCTCAAAAGGCCTTGCGGCCCATACCGAGGAGGTACCAATGGCAACGGGTGCCAGAGAAAATTGTAAAAGTTTATTTTTCTTTCAACTATCCTAGCAGTAGTAGAAAACTGGATAGAAAAGTAGAAGGCTCTCTCCCCACCCTCCGCTCCCTCCCTGCCAGAGGCAGGTACGGAAAAAGGTTGAAGAAAATACCTTGACCCTGGAAAAGTAGCCAAGGAAATTTTACAGGAAAGTGGAGAATATATAAATAGCTCTATATTTAGTTTGCTCACATGAGAGTATTCAGTACTTTGTCTAGCCTATTTTTAAACACATTTACACTTTGACTGGAAACAACCTCTGAGGGAAGTTGGTTCCAGATATTAACTATTTTATAGGAAAAGAAATTTCCGCAGACTGAGGTCCTAAATGTCTTTACACACTCAAATAGTGTGCAAGATTTCGTCTACCCTTTTCTTGAACTGATCCACAGAGGAACTGTTCACAACTTCCGAAGGTAACCTGTTCCATGTGTCACAGATCTTATACGTAAAGTAATTCCCACACACACTAGTCCTAAACCGTTTCAAATCCAACTTCCAACCATTGTTGCGAGTTGGGTTATCATTTAAACTAAACATACTTCTAAAATCGACATCGTTGAACCCGCGTAAGAGCTTGAAAACCTCGATCAGTTGACCGCGCAGCCTCCGAGTTTCAAGCGAAAACAAGTTCAGGGCGCGTAACCGTCGATTGTAGCCCATATGCCTAACGGAAGGGATTAACTTTGTGGCCCTCGCCTGCACTCGCTCCAGCCTCTCAATATCTTTCCTGAGGGTGGGCGACCAGAACTGCACAGCATACTCCAGGTGCGGCCGAACAAGGGAATTGTACAGTGAGAGCACAATCTCCTTGTTCCGAAACTGAAATTGCCTCCTGATATAACCCAATAGTTTCTGGCTTTCTTTTCCACCTCTACACACTGTTTCGTAAACTTAAGATCGCTGCTAATTAGCACACCCAAGTCCTTTTCTAAATCAGTCACCTCGATATTACTACCCAACATCGAGTAGTCCGACTTGGGATTGGCGTAGCCAATGTGCATCACTTTGCATTTACCCAAGTTAAACGGCATTTGCCATTTTTCGGACCACTCTCCTATCCTACCTACGTCCGCACGCAGTTCCTCGATCGCTTCGGGCGTCCCAACATTGGCCCCAAGCTTGGTGTCATCAGCGAATTTGGCGATCCGACTGACGATGCCACCGTCGATATCATTTATGTAAATGATAAACAACAGTGGCCCCAAAACGGAACCCTGAGGAACCCCACTAGTGACCGAGGCCCAACCCGAACTAGCCCCTTTAATTACCACCCTCTGCCGCCTGTTCCTCAGCCAGTTTTCAATCCACCTACCTATTTCCCCACCGATACCCAGCGCGCGCACTTTCGCCATTAGCCGGCGGTGAGGTACCTTATCAAAGGCTTTCTGAAAGTCGAGATAAAGTATATCAATCGCCCTACTCTTATCGTACTCACTCAACATGACGTGGAAAAACTCGAGCAAGTTGGTGAGACACGACCTATGCCGTCTAAACCCATGTTGGGAGTCCCCAAGCAGCTTGTAGGAATCCAAATGGTCAACGATCCTATCTGCTATTATCCCTTCTAATAATTTACCTACAACTGAAGTGAGACTAATGGGACGATAGTTCCCTGGACTTTCGTGATCCCCTTTCTTAAAGATAGGGGTCACGTTGGCTTCCCTCCAGTCACCAGGCACCTGGCCCATCTCCAACGATTTGTTGAAGACTGTAGCCAGGTGGGGAGCCACCTGGTCGCGCACTTCTCGCAACACTCTGGGGAGAAACTGGTCTGGCCCAGGAGCCTTAAACGCGCTCAGTTTGTCTATTCTCGGCAACGACTGTCGCGGTACATCTAACATTATCCAGGCCAGCACCTTCGTGCCTCACGCCTGGCTCGGGGATGACGCGGGTATCCTCCCTGGTGAACACTCCCGCAAAGTACTCATTAAGCACATTAGCGATGTCCGCGTCGGAGGTCCGCAGAACGCCGCTTCCGTCCTTTAACGGACCTATCATGCTTCTAATGGGCTTTCTACTATTAACATAACTGAAGAATTCCTTAGGGTTCCCCTTGCAGAGGCTTGCCACCCGTAGTTCTTCGTTACGTTTCGCTAGCCTAACCTTCGCCTTCACTTCCCTACACAGGCGGACATACGCTTCATTGTTCTCGTGGGAACGATTGGCCTTCGCCCTCCTATACGCTACTTTCCTATTTCGGATAGCCGAAGCGATGTCACGATTGAACCACTTAGGCTGCGTTGAAGCAGGGGTGACCGGTTTTGAGGGTATGGCAGCAGACTGCAGCACCATAAACTCGTCCCGGAATGCACTCCACACTCCCTCAACATCGCCGCCAACCTCTAACCCCATCTCTCCTACGCTATCCCTGAGGCTAACAAAGTTCGCCCGCCGGAGATCGAGCTTACTGCCTCTCGAGTTACTACGCTTCACCCGAGGGACGCACACACGGAACCTAATAAGACCGTGATCACTCCCGCCCAATGATTCGTCAACGGTGAGGCCAGTGACGAGGTTGTCTTCGGTCGTGAATACTAAGTCTAGAACGCTTTCGCCTCGTGTAGGCTCGTTGACCCACTGAGTGAGGAAGTTCTCATCAGCAAAGTCAACTAGCCTCCTCCCTTCAGCATCGGCAGTCCTGTTTTCCCACTTTATGCCGCGACAGTTGAAGTCTCCTAAAACTACACACACCCTATCCCCTAGCAGGCTACTGAGTTCGGTGTACAGGGCTGTATCCTCCTCGAGGAGGAGATGCGGAGGTCTGTACACCAAGATTAACCTATAGTTCGTCCCTCCCACGTTCAGATCGACGCCAAGCAGCTCCCGTTCCGACCGGAACTGGCAGTCAACCGGACTCAACGTGTCTCTGACGTATATTAGTACCCCACCCCCCTCCCCACGGGTGCGGTCTTTGCGAAACATTCTATACCCGGGAATTTCGAACTCCCCAACGTAGTCCCTACGATCAGTATGAATCCAGGACTCGGTGATAGCAACGATATCCTGGTATTCTGATGCTAAGAGCGCCCGTAGCTCGCAAAACTTGTTCCTGATCGACCTAGCATTAAAAAGCATTGCACGGAGGGAGCTTCCCCTATTCTGACCGCCCCCTAGCACGACCCGTTTCCCGAACAGCCAGGGCTGTCGGGAGTTGAAGAGCCCCTCACTAACGAGGGGGCAACTTCCGCAGGAGCCTGAGCCCCCTCCAACGTAGGAGGAGGGTCACCCACCTGTACCTGGACGCACCCTTCAGTTGAAGGTACGTCCGCCACCGGCTCATCATCATCCCTCCCCGGTGGGGGCCCATCATCTCTCCCCGGACTCGACCTCACCATTCTGTATAGGTGCCGGTCGAGCAGCGCGCCTAGCACACCTTTACCCTTGTTATTGAGGTGGACACCATCTCTCTGGTAAAGGTCCCACCTACCTGAAAATGCGTCGAAGGGGTCAATAAACCTCACGCCCAGCGGGACGCACAAGTCTTGCACCCTCTCGTTGATGCCAATGACCTTACTGAGTGCGTGGTCACTGGCATTCATTCGCGGTAAAATTCCCATTAACATTCCCCTGTCTGTCTTCAGTTTTAGATCATCCGCAAGAGACATGATCTCGGTGATGATCCCCTCTGAAAGACCTACCCTACCGCCTTTGAGGAACAGGTCGTTGCCACCAGCGTGGACAACGATCGCAGTCCTCCGACTAGCCACGCGCACCTTCTCTACCTCCTTCCTTAAGTGAGTCGTTCCCCGCCCAGGTAAGCACCTTACCTTCCTCCCATCCCGGTTTGCAGAAGCAAAGTACTTCTCCTGGCCCCTGATCTGTGAGTCCCCAATCAAAACGGTGTCTTCCTCCTTCGAGCACAGGAGACTAAAGCGGTTAGAGGTCCTGACAGGGGCAACTGGGGTCTCAGGCTTCGGCTTCGCAGCCTTCTTGCCTGAGACCTTTCGAAACCCGTCGCCACCCATACACGCAGTTACACCACCCGACCCACCCCGACCGGTAGCTACATCCTTCGGTTTCTTTGGGCCATCAGTAGGC
>JAJOZX010001494.1:0-50000 GCA_023014485.1 Bathynomus jamesi
TGTTACCCTCTGAGCTACGGACGCTGGCAGTTATTCAGGGTATGGGGTACGGGTTACCGGAAAGTTAACACATGGTTATCAGTGTTTTATGGTTTATGAAAACGTTACTCGCCAGAGCTGCTTAATGGTAATAATCCCGGGTTGTTCATCCGAAGGCCCTGGGTTAAAATCTCTGGGTCTTCCTTGGTGAGGTAAGGGTTCGGACCCCACAAAAAGGTGTATAGATCCTCTCCGTCATATGACTTCATAGATGTACGAAACAGGTTAAATATTATTATTATTATTATTATTATTATTATTATTATTATTATCATTAAAGCGTTTCGACATGAAGCAAAAACGATTATTTGTTACGTAAATTTTTATACGTTTTAATGAGAATTTCGTTTTGTCTCAGCCATTACTCGGAAATTCTTCATTCGAACGTTATTACAGAATGGGCGTGGATTTAGACGTGGGCGTGGAACACTTGGTCCTGGAAGGGCGGTTACTGTTGACTCTTTTCCTAGACTCCGAGGCTCCATTTCCTCACGTGGCAAGACTCACTTTCTCTTTTACGGAGCGCCCGAAAGTCTCCTTCAGAGTCAAGATCCTCAAGGTAAAAAAGGAGGCTTTCTTCAGGAAGCTGAAATAAAGATGGATTCCCTAAAAACACTGACACCCCCCATTTTTATACGTATTTATACCTATTTTACACCTTTTTATACCTATTATATGTGTTTAATCTAAATAAAATTATTTTGAGGTAAGGTAACAGCCATGTCCCATACCCCCCAAGGGGGTGACGGGCAGGGTACCCGAGCCTAAGGTACATTAGTCACTTAAAGTAGGGTGGCCAGCCCGCTGCTTTGTCGTAACGTAAAATAGAGAAAAGACAAGCCTCCCAGCTCTAGATAGCACTAAGATTTGAACCCATATCTCAGCGGAGTCTCGATCGAGCCACGATACACTCAAATTTGTTTTGAAATAACATAATTTTGAACATAGTTTTTTTTGGTGTAAAATTCAAATAAATTCCTTGTTTAGATTAAATATAAGTTTTTGAATATATAAACAAGGGAAGGAAAGCGTATCTAATCACAGTCTGTTAAAACTTTTCCTCATGATTTTGAGGGAAGTTGGATTCATCGATTTAGTTGAGGTGTTGTGACACCAATATGAACAGTAGCACCTCTGTGAGAAAAGGATTATCACAGGCGTTTATCGATAAATGTAATAAGTCTCTCGTGGTTCGGTTGGTTGGAAATTGAACTCAGTCTTCGAAGGAAAGCAACTAGGGTTTGATCCCCACCGTCGATGCAGTTGGCATTGGGCTGGCCACCGACTCTGTGATTGCTAGGGTTCAGGTCACTCTATCTAGAGTTCACGTCCAACCCCCTCTGTGTGGGGAAATAGGAGTTCCTTATGTTACTTAATGCCAAATAACTTTTCCCTCGTTGAAGCGACAGATTTTGCTTCACATCATGAATAAATTCAGACAATTTATTCTTAATTCTTAGCCTTGTTTCTGCTTTTTTGGCAGTTTAGTATCCTTTAAATTAACAGTTAATAAACTTTTGATGTATTAACACTTTACCTCATACTGGACGCGCACCGTGCGTCAAACAAAATCACTGCCATTACTTCTGTAAAAGTGAAGCGACCCGCATGAGGTCTATATTTTTTTTTTAAATTGTTCTTCAGGTTTACAAAATAAGTAAAGGTAACATCTATGTTCCATATCCCCCCAAAAGTGAGGGGTAGGGGCCCCAGCCTGGGTTAACTTAGTCCGAGTCAATTAAAGGGTGGATTGGCCTGCCCGCCGCTTCGTCGTGACGTAAGATAGAGTAAAGACAAACTGCCCAGGCAGCACTGGAGTTCAAACCTACGACTCAGCGAAGTCTCACTAGGTACTGCCGGGTGGCACCCTAACCGATCGGGCCATGAGACACTCTAGTTTAAAAACATACACGTCATATTTAATTTTTACGTCATATTTAATGTTTTTTTCTTTAAAGTCCGTACAAATGATGGAAGTACCCGTATTAAAAACCTGGCTTCATAATTTGGTGACCGATGCTCTGGCAACCGCCTGGGTAGACCCAGGTCAATTGGAGGTGAATATCCATTCGAACGAAGCCTTCGTGCCTGAACAGAGGCCAGGAGACGCCTTGGCACAGGGAGTACTGATGGTGATGCTCAGGCTGCAAAAAGGAATGACAGGCTCGGGTGGGTAATGAGAAGCGAATGATAAGGAATTCGATTCCTATTGTTGTTGTTGTTTTTGTATTGTACAAATAGGATCGCCAACTGTTCTTCACTTGGTTTGCCTCAGTGATTTTTTGTATATAATATAATCCGTCAGGAGGGTTAGAAACTGGCATAGCGCTTAGGCCAGACTAATGCGTCCCATTGCGATAACTCCTGTATCATTATTAACAGCATTATCGGGATTCGAACCCCGACGTCAGTTATAGAGAAATGATATTACCCACTGAACTGCGGGTGCTGGTGATTATTCTGTATAGTTACCGGTATTGTCGGAGATTATATGAGGCCCTCCTTGGAAGAAGTGGCTAAGCGACAGCAGTAAAAAAACGCCAGAAAAAGCAATTAAACGTTGTACCAATTTGAAAGTGACATAACTTTCGAACTCTTGAAATTATTTCGACAAATTATCTTCAAAAGTTCATAATTTATGTCACTTTCAAACTGGTAGAACTTTAACTGCGTTTCCTGGCGTTTTTTCTTTTGTCGTTTAGCTACTTCTTCCTCGGAGGGCCTTATATACATCGCAGTTTTATCAGTCCTCATTTTAGTGTCATGCAGTGAATAGAGAAAAATTATTAATTTTTATGAAAAATTTTATAGTTAGAATCTACGTCAAAATCTAGCAAACGTCCGTAGCTCTAGTTCAGTGGGTAACAGTGGGTAACAGTGGGTCTGGAGTTGGAATCCCGAAGATACTGGTAATAATAACGCAGAAATTAGAGTAATGGGCCGCATTTGTTGACCTGAGCACTGTACCAGTTTTTGGCCACCTCGATTGATTATATTATTAGGAAAAAATCAACAAAAACATGGTCTTTTAATGTATTTCATAGCTCCTCATAGCGATAGTGGACGGATTGACCTTACTGTAACTTCACTATCGACCTTATTGTAACCTGATTATCGACCTTATTGTAACCTGATTATGACCTTATTGTAACCTGATTATCGACTTTATTCTAACCTGATTATGACCTTATTCTAACCTGATTATGACCTTATTCTAACCTGATTATAACCTTATTCTAACCTGATTATGACCTTATTCTAACCTGATTATCGACCTTATTCTAACCTGATTATCGACCTTATTCTAACCTGATTATAACCTTATTCTAACCTGATTATGACCTTATTCTAACCTGATTATGACCTTATTCTAACCTGATTATCGACCTTATTCTAACCTGATTATCGACCTTATTCTGAACTGATTATCGACCTTATTCTAACCTGATTATCAGCTGTGAGAACGAGAATATTAAAGAAATTGGAAAGTGAAAATCTTTTGACAAATTGAAATAATGTAATTGCCTGTATTTTATAATACAACTGCGCCATGGAGTGTTTTATTACACCAAATTTTACTTTTCTATCTAAATTAAAATCCAGTACTTGATTTTAAAACAAATTTTGCACTGAATTCACACATTTTTTCCTCACTAACCATGACTCGCATTCAATAGCAACCCTGTCAGAAACTGTAAAGTGCAGTTTCATGCTTCTGGTGTTAAATAAATACTGCGTCCCTGTAATAAGTATGAATATTTATGATTGAACAGTTGAGGACTGTGTGTGTGTGTGTGTGTGTGTGTGTGTGTGTGTTGTATTGTACAGTTTGCTTATGTCACTTCCATGAAAAGATCTTTTTTCTGTCAATCAAAAAAAAAATCCCAGAGAGAAACACTTTTTAGAATTACTGTATATTAAAAGGTGACGTCATTTCATGGTTTTAATTACGGAGGGGGTTTTCTAAAATGAATTTGATTTTCGGGTAAGAAGAGTAACGTTCTTCCGGTAGCTTTTACAGTAGCAGGAAGACTCCGTACGAATAAACTGATTTTGATTAGCAATCTTATACTGAACTGAGAAATTACATTTTATTCACTCATTGTTGCTTAAGTCTTTTTAACATTATATCCCAATAGTTTTTTTTTGGATGTTTATGATGATGTCGGGGACGTTCTTTTACACCTTCATGGTTGGAGTGTGTATGACCATCGAACCCGTCTCACTGTGAAAATGAATTTTAGATGAAGGATGGATGTTTAATGTAAATTTAAATTTGTTTAAAATAACAAACGTGTTAACATTTTAATAATATGTAAATGACCGCCATTTTGGTTCAATTTAATGCTGTCATAGCTAGGCTACGTTCATATATTCAGTTAGAGGGTTCGAGTATCATTTCCTGGGTCGACAGCATGGTACATGTAGGACTGGCGAATCCAACACGAATGGGTATAGAGAGAGCTCTAACTTTCGTTTATAAATAAGAGATTGACTGAAAAGACTCGTTTGCTAGTATTCTCAATTTGTGCTTAACACGAGGGTCGGTCTAAAAGCCTCCAGACAACGGAGGTAGATTTTATACAAAGAGTGTCTGGACACTTTCAGACTGACCCCAGTGGTTTCATTCCTCCATGAACACATACCCAGTCGCCGCTTCGAATTTCAGTACAGCACTAGCATGTGATTTGTGAACTCTCATCCTGTCTCCTGTTTTGTTGTTCTGTTTTGTAACAATATTGTAATGAAAATCTGAAATGGACAAAAACATTAAAGTTTATTCTTATCAACAGGTTTAAATACGGACGAAGATAAATGGGTCGTCGTGGGCGTTGGGGGCAAAACCCACATTTCACCCCCTTTCCGAATCCCCCTTTGGCAGTACACGTGCAGCTTTCTCATTTCGACTCCGCTGACCTCGACCAACCTCATTCTGAAGGTGAAAACCAAAAGACTCATCACGACGACGCTGACGCAGTACGACCTTACTCTCAGCCAATATGGGCTCGACGCGTGTCGCGTGTGAGTATTTACTCAAACACCAGTGTGGCCTTAACTCCAGTTACAAGTTCATACCCCAAAGGGGAAATACCCCTGAAAAAAGTCTTGGAGTAGATTATAAATTAAGATTCTGAACTATATATATATCAACTGTCGATCATAGTTTTAAGTGCGACAAAATTTTCACTTTCAATTAAGAAGGAAATAACTTAATTCCATTCCGATTCCAATTCCAATTCTAATGATTAAAACCCCCCCCCATTAAATTATCTCGTTACAAATACTGAAGTTAAATAAATTGAAAGACCATAATTAGTATTTTAACAAGTTGGCCATTTTTTTTTTTTTTTTTAGTTCTATGGTTTAACATTCACTCCAAATAACTTAACTTATCATTCGGGACTTACTCTCACTAAACTGCAGTGGTTCCCAAACTCTTTGAGTCATTACCCCATTGTCATATGAATACTTTCATAATGAACCCCCCTCACCCTACCTGTACCCCACGTATAGCCAATCCCAGTGTTGTCATGTCGTTTATTTATGCCCTTTCTGTACTTTAGAAGTACTTGCAGATTACCAAATTACCCCACTGAAAAAGCCAAATTACCCCAGTGGGGTAATTTACCCATAGTTTGAGAAGCGCTGCACTAAAGTAAACTTTACCGAGATTTTCCATACGTGGTCGACCAGAATTAAAAACATAGGATATATGTTGTTATTGATGTTTGAAGGAGTTGTTTAACCTCCTTCGCGACACCTAATGTCATATGAGGAGAGGACCTACAGCTTTACGTGGGATCCGAACCACGGGTCGCTATATAATCTGAACGCAGAGGGTGGTCCACCATTCAACTACAATTTCGCTGATCGAGAGGAAGCGGTGGTACGACATTGGCCACGCTGTAACCCAAAGATCTATGCAGAAATATTGATGAACAGTTGATTAATACGGTATTGACCTTTGACCTTTGACCTTATTAACCTTATTTTAATCGTATGATGATAATTTTAAAGAAATAATCGAATCCTTATTTCACCTCAAGACGATTAGCTGATTTTATTCAAATTCCTGTCGAATCTATATACGGACTCAGTTCCAAAATTGGAATTGCTGATGTGTGTGTCTCTCTCTCTCTCTATATATATATATATATATATGATGCAAATCCACGAGGAAAAATAAAAATTATTCCAAGGCCTTTTGTGTATTCAGAAATACACCTCGTCAGGGAATGACGTCATTCCCTGACGAGGTGTACTTCTGAATACACGAAAGGCCTTGGAATAATTTTTCTTTTTCCTTGTGCGTTTGCATCATTCATTCATTTCACGTGTTTAATTGTGAAATTCATCCCATATATATATATATATATATATATATATATATATATATATATATATATATGGAGAGAGAGAGAGAGAGAGAGATAACTTTCTTTTCTAGGGCTGAAACTGTTTTACAAAAAAAGGGAGCTAAAGTGATGGGTGGGAACGTACCCCCGCTTTACGTAAGGATGGAGTACACCCCATTGTCTCCAATCATTTTAGATGCTCCATTCCCTCAACCACTGCACGATATTGGCAATGGTAATTATGATACAAACACGCACTGTTAATGTTAATTTTAATAGCCTTAAAGATACTTAACACAGATAATGTTAACATATATAACCATAGTCATATGGAGCACCATTTTCATAATAATAATAATGATGATAATGATGATGATGATAATAATGATAATATAATGATAATAATAATACGATCAATATATATTCTTAATATGACCATAAACTTACTCCCTTTCGGGCCCCCCCCCCTTCCCTCTATCCCTCTCAACCTCACAGGAGCTGGCGTTCTGTATATCGTGGTTCACGGAGCTGACAGCCTCGTCTCCGCAGACGACGCTTCTCCCAGTCCATATTGTCTCGTCTTCAACAGTCGCCGTAAAGTAAGGTCAAACACTATACCCACACACACGTATATATATATATATATATATATATTATATATATCTTTGGTAAGCTTTGGTTAGCTTCCGCCCGAATTGTTCATTCTGACGAAGGTCAAGCTTTTCACTCCACCTGAGACCTACAGTTTAATGTGGAATCCGAACCACGCCCCCCAGCAGCCCAGCGTCTTAACCACTAGGCCACCCAGGGTACCCATTTATCTACCAACCACTTTCATTATTATGTGGAAGGATGAACAGCTGGGTTTTGCTGCCTGCCGTCACTGGGTGTGGATCCGGGGCTGATGGATTCGTAGTCAGCGACGCTAACCACTACATCACCGAAACGCATATATAATTATATATATATATATATATATATAGGGTGAACCAAATGTAGGTGGACAGTAAATGATAACGTTTATTTTGAGAATACATATTTAATTTTTTTGTATACTATAATACAAAATAAAATTTAAATAAATTTAGTTATAATATTTAATATAATAAAACACAAACACCATAGTTATAAACACCATAGTTATAATATAATATAACACAAACCGTATTCAACCTACTGTCCACCTACTTTTGGTTCACCGTGTATATATATATATATATATATATATATATATATGATGAATTTCACAATTAAACAACAGTATATTGTGTGTGTGTGTGTGTGTGTGTTGTTGTAGTGGAGCGACAATTTAGATAGATTAAGGACTTTTCGTCGTCGACAATGCATTCTATCTACAAGTTTTTTGGGGGGGGGGGGTTGCCTTAAGTTAGGTTAGGTTAGTTTAGGCCTAGTTAGGTTATGTTAAGTTATTACAGCATCAACGAAGTGTTTATAGGTCCGATTAGGTAATGTTAACATAGATTAGGTTAATTTAGGCTTGGTTATAGGCAGAGCTGGGCAGTATTTAAATACATTTGTATTTAAATACGTATTTAAATACATTTGTGTATTTAGAACTGTATTTATAAATACATTGTTTTTCATGTATTTAAATATAGTATTTAAATACTTTAATGAGTATTTAAATACAATGTATTTAAATACTCAAAATATAAAAATGTAAATACTTTTACTGGTTTAATACACGTTCTGTACTAGCACAGTTACAGGGCCTTGTACACCATCCGACCTGTCGTACGACGCGTCTGATGACACGCTGCTTGACGACAGGTCGGATCGTGTAAATAGGGTATTACGCTTCAGACACGTCTGACAGACGTGTCGGTTGGTTTTCTGGATCAGTCAGACTTTTGTAGGCGGAGCCACCTTGTCGAAAGACCTGTCTGAATGTCTAACTGCATATCAGACGCCAACATCAGTTAAACCTTGCTACTAGTATCGTCCGGTGTATTATTTATCGTCGTGTGTATTATTTTCAAAGCCATGTGCGATATGAATATGAAAGAAAAAGAAAGAACAGTTCTTTTAGACTTTATTCACATATACAGAGACAATCCTGCGCTATGGAAAGTTAAATCCAAAGAGTATTGTAATAGAGAGGCAAGAAATAAAGCCATATCGGCTTTACTAGAAAAGCTAAAGGAATTAGACACAGAATGTACCCGCGATGACGTGCTAAAAAAAATAAATAATCTACGTAGTGCATTTCGAAGGGAATATAAAAATGTGAAAACTCAAAGAAGTCCGGAAATTCAGTTGAAGATTTATACACGGCCACATTATGGTACTATAATGAGATGATGTTCATCAAGGACCAAGATGTTGCAAGAGAGGGTGCGTCAACGTTGGATGCATCTAATTTAAGCAACTGCATTGGCGATGAAGAGGTGAGTTTAAATGATTATGTACCTATTTTTATGTGTTTACAGGGAAGCGTTTTGCCATGCTACGGCACCTTCGTTTATAAAATATTCCGTGAATTTAACTCTTGCGTCCTTAGCAATTTGCGAGTAATTTCTTGAGCTCTGCCCTTTTTGTAAACCTGTCAAAGAATTGGGAGTAGATGCTAGGCCTGGCTCTGTTTTACTTCCTTTGTCTTCCCTATCGAAACACTCGTCAGGAGAAAATGTTGACTGGCATTTAGTACGTAAATAATTGTGTAATATAACACATGCCAAGACAACTTTTTCAATGCTTTCCACTTTTAGATTTATAGCTGTGTGAAAAATCCTAAACCTTGAAGCCATAATGCCAAACACATTTTCAATGATCCTTCGTGCTCTGGAGAGTCTGTAATTAAATACGCGTCGATCGCAAGTTAGATCTTTTTGAGGATAAGGCTTCATGAAATCAGGGCGTAATGCAAATGCCTCATCTCCTACAAAGACATCTGGTAAAGTACGATCGGACGTAGTTGGGGGTGCAGCACACGGAATACTAAGTTTGCCTTGTGCAAGTCGCCGGCCAAATTGTGTGTTTTCCATGACTCCTCCATCTGATACACGCCCATTAGTTCCTACATCGGCCATAATAATTTCGTAGTTTGCATTAGCGACTGCCATTAGTACTAGGCTGTTGTAGCCTTTGTAGTTCCAATAATATGACCCGGAATGCGGTGGCGCTATAATTTGCACATGCTTCCCATCAACAGCGCCAAGGCAATTTGGAAAGTTCCACCTATTCTCAAACTGTTTTCCAATAGTTTTCCACTCATCTTCTGATGTAGGAAACTGAAAATAAACACAGAGTGAGATATATATATAATATATATATATATATATATATATATATATATATATAACCTTTCTTATTTCAGATATAAGAGAATGAAACGCTTGACAACGATCAAAGTGCTTCCAGTTGTCCACCTACACCAGCAGTGAAACGGACAAGAAAAACACCGAAATCAGATCAGGTTTTAGATTTGGTGGCCCAAAGCCTCCAATCTTCAATGGGTGCCCATAGCGCGCATGAAGCATTCGGAAGGTATGTTGCGCAGAGACTGGACAGCCTTCGTTCACTGGATGCAACAGTGGCTCGAAAGTTAATAAACGATGTCCTCTTCGAAGCAGAGATTGGAAATTTAACCATTACTTCCAGAATTACGTCTGACTCTTGTACTTTTCAAGCACCATTTACACCACCATTACCACAATCGTCAAATACCAGTGGTACCTCTGGTAGCGATGAGCAACTAACACAGTATTTACAAACTTTCAACCTTTATAATGTTATACTATAATGTTAGTGTATACACTATTGTGTTATTACACTATTGTGTACATGCCTAGTGTACTTGTAAGAAATATTACATAATATAACATACTAAGAAACTCAGAAAATATAACATACTTGCCTTTAAATAATCCTTTTTGAGGGCTCTGTAAATAGCTTCACACGTTTCAGGTATAATTTGTGATAAAGTACATGCGGCTATGCCAGCTGAGAATTTTAAATCTTGTAGAGACTGACCAGTTGCTAGAAATCGCAAAGTTACGCTCAACCGTTCATGAGGAGTAATTGCCTTTCTCATATTAGTGTCTTTATGACTAATCATGGGAGTCACAAACTGTAACAGTTCTAAATAAGCTGCTTCATCCATTCTCATGTAATTACGCCAATCCTCTGGCTCACATCTTAATTCGTCAACTAACTTTATGTGGGAAATGTTCTCTCTTTTTAACAGCAACTTTTTTACCCATTTAGATCTTTTCCTTTTTTTCTTCGTTTTTAGCGCAACTGCTATGCCAATTGCAATCACTTGCTCCCGATTTAGCGACATCCTTGTCAAATACGAACACAGACTGCTGAGAACAAAAGTTTTGGTATGAGCGTCTAAATTCTCTTCAGACAGGTCGTCCGACATGGCTGACGAATACGTCGTACGACAGGTCGGATCGTGTACAAGGCCCTGTACGACGCGTCGACAGTGTAGTACAGCATGGTTCATGTTTCAACGTGTCAGTTCAATCAGTTGTGTGCCACTCTTAGTTGAAAGCGGTTGATTTCTTTATCGTGTGCGTGTCATGGCTTAGTGAATTAGTGAATGCATATGTTAAAATTTGTATGTATGTAAAATGTATTTACAAATGTATTTAAATACAATTGATGTATTTTGTATTTAGTATCTAAATACATTCGTAAAATGTATTTAGTATTTAGTATTTAAATACATTTCTCCCATGTATTTAGTATTTAAATACATTCAATGTATTTATTGCCCAGCTCTGGTTATAGGTTAGATCAGATTAGGTCAGATTAGGTCAGATTAGATCAGGTTAGGTTAAGTTAAGATAGGTCGGGTGTCGATGAAATTTCCCGTCGACAAATAAGTCCTGCTTAGAACGCAAATTCCGTTATTAATATTTTCTAAATGTATTAACATGAAAATATGTTAAATTTTCGTTAAATATAATTAATCTCGGATTTCATATCAAGGTCTTTCACTGTTTTGTTTAAAATTAATTGCATAAAGTCAAGTTAGAAATTTTTAATTAGAGAAAGGTATTATTAAAGATAACATATCTGTTTAAAACATATATATATATATATATATATATATATATATATGAAAAATTATTTCACGAAAGTGACACGTGAAAAGTATTTATGATGAATAAAACCACGGAGGAAAAAAGAAACACAAAGGGGTGCTCAAGCGTGTTCCTGAGGATGTCATTAGACGAAAGCGCTTGAGCACCCCTTTTGTTTCTTTTTTCCTTCGTGGTTTTATTCATCATATATATATATATATATAAAAGGTGTCCAGTAAGTTTGTGCAGCATTTCATTTAACTGCTATGCATTTCACCCTACTCTGATTAATGGGACACCCTATATATATATATATATATATATATATATATATATGTGTGTGTGTGTGTGTGTGTGTATGTGTGTGTGGTGTGTGTGTGTGTGTTTTATCTTTAATGCAAATAATAACACCAGTAATTTGTCATCTATTATTGGATATTTAAGATATCATATGGTCTAGTCGATTAAAAACGTCCTGTTCTGAAAAACTATGTCTCTTAGCAAAATTTATTGGTAAAAAACATAGCGTTTCAGCACAGGACTTTTTTGAACCGAATGTACAGTCTGTGATAAGGCTGTACGGTATATGATCCATGCCGTATCGTGTACGGAAAAGCAGTAAAACGAAAAATTACGTTTCGACACCAGGTGAAAACGACGCATTACGTTGCTGGTTCCATATCACCCCGGTGGGAGTGCGGGGTAGAAGTGCTTGTGTCGGATGTGGCCTCCGTTTGCATCACCTTCGTCGTGTGTTCTCTGTCAACGAACCCAAAACTGCAGGACGGAGAACTGCTTGGAATTCACACTCTCAATCTCTCCACGGTTCGTTCTTTCAGGTCAAATCTGTGTGTGTGTGTGTGTGTGTGTGTACACAGCACATATAAGTAAATTCTAAGTCTAATATTACTGATTATATTATTTACGAAAGAATTTAAGAGTAAAAAATGTCCCTAAAATTTTTTTCTCAGTTAATTCAAAATGTTAAATATTATTATATGATAAAGTTAAAAAAAATACCTAAATTTACATTTCAGAATTCAGAAAAGGTTCAAAGAATTCTCCTTCTTAAAAGATAATAAATAGATTACATTTATGATTCCATTAAACGGATTTTATAAAAATGTAGCCGACAGCCCGTAGCCTTTCCCAAACTTTTATTATTTTTTTTTTATCCAACGCCCCCTTCAAGCTGAAGTGAATCCTTCAAGCCCCCTTTTTATTTTATGGAGGGTAATTCATTGGTACCATAATCTTTTTCGGGTAGCATTAAAAATGAAGGTTTTATTTATCCATATTATCCATATTTTTAGATGCAGCTTCCTCTGACTCACAAACAACTCCCGTTGAACAGAAATCTCTCTACACCAACACCTGGAGGAGATATTTCCCCTTCTGGCAGGTATTGAGAATTATAGCATTTTTAACTTGGTAAAAATTATAATAATGTTTTTTTTATGTAATACATAAAAACGAATTTTTACTCGTGATTCGACCCGTGGTTCGACTCTTCAATTTCCGATATTCTTCTCATATCTTCCCCGTAAATATTAAACCTAATAATTGAATCCAATTTTTATCCCGTATTTGTAAATTAAAATGTATTTATAAGTATAGAATTATATTCATATTCAATGTAGAATGACATTGCATAACTGGTTGCATAAATTTGTCCAGATGGTCTTCTTCTTCTTCTATCAGATGGTAGTTATGTATTTATACTAATTTCATTTATGTACAAAATGAAAGAAGTGTCAATTTTGAAAAGTTGAGATCATAATATTGAGTAAACTTGTACAAATTCAGAGTAAAAGTCATTGTCATCTTTCACAAATGAAGCTTCTAATTGAATCGTAAATTATCAGAGGTTCAACGTGGCCAGGAAATTTAAACCCATGACAACTTTCGTTGGTTCTGGGGGCCTTTCGCAAGACGAAGCTTCTGACCTACGGAACAAATTCTCGCGGCGTAGAGAAATTTTTCTCAAAATAAAAAATTTCTCGTGTGTTTGTACCTACACTGACAGAGACAATGAAGCATAAAATGGTCTACTCTAACCTAACCTAACCTAGCGTAACCTAAACTACTAACCTGACTAACCTAACTTTACCTACCCAAACTATACTACAATTACAGACTAGTACTAGAAAATTGATAGCTAATAAAAAATTTAATAAAATATTACTCCACGCAATTTAGAGAAAAAATTTAATATAATTTTTGTTCCTTTTTGTAAGATGTAATGTTCCCTTTTCGTAGCTTTGAATTATTTGTTACTCTTCTTAAATTTGATGTTTCATCAAAGTTTACATCAAAGTCTCTCCACGTTTGTACAAATAATTTCATACACTTTTGTGAAATTCAGAGAAACCAGTCGGTCATTATATTCACAAAAGAACATAGCTATCAATATTGTGAGCTACACATTCGAAGCCAGAGGGTCAAAATTTGTGAAGCTACTTTTAAAATAAGTAATTCGTGAGCTTAAAGTAAATGTTAAATCCTCAAAAGCTGAAAATTTTTGTTCAAATCTTTTCTATGAAATTATTTATAGGTTATAATGCGAACGTAAGCTAACTAGATATAGGTAGGCTTTGGTTCAATTGTTACAAATAAATCAAAGATAGGTATAAACAAAGACTACCTATATAGAGTCAGACTACGGTGGTACAAAATTTCATATACGTTTGTTAAATCGAGAAAAAGCAAGTTGGTCAATAAATTTAGAAAATAACACAGCTATCAAATTTTTGAGCTTCACATCCAAAGCTATGGTGGCAAAATTTATAAAATATTTAAAATCGAAGTGGCTCGTGAGCTTGAAGTAAATTGTATGCTTTTATGGGTTTAAAATTTTCTGTTCCAAATCTTTTGTATGAAATTATTTGCATGTTATAATGGAAACGTGGATTGACTAGATATTGGTAGGCTTTGGTATAACTCTTACCTTTTTAATAGGCTCTACCAAAATATAGACTCCTTTTGCCCTTTCTTTTATCATTACTTAAGCCTTTCCTTGTTTCAAAGCACTTTGACTGCTTCGATTGTCTTCCGATGTGCCTTCCGTCGCCGGCTGTAGCAGCTTTTCCTCAGACAACCCCAACTTCAAAGGCATGCCTTTACCTATGCCTCTAGCTTCAGTCTCCCCTGCAGGGTCACCTTGCCTCATAACTAGCTCCTCCCCCAATATTTCTATATCCCCTCCTCCTTTAAATCCCTGCAATACATACTCTTTGCGAAGAAGCTCTACGGGGGTGATGGAGAATGAAGAGCAGATTTTGAAGAAGAAAACCAATTCTCATTGGCTCCATCAAGCGGTGGGTATATAAATATGTCATAATGAAAATACAAGGTAATAATAACGTCGTACGCGTGTAAAAGGGGTACCATCCATCCCAGTAAACATTTCTTGTAGAATCTCACCAGAATTTCGTACTTAACCCTTTATTGCATAACGCCCATATTACTCTACCTTAGAGGGGACACCGTATACAAGAAAGAGTTAATTCTATAGAATCTCACTAGAATATCTAGTAAAATTCAATTCAGTTTAGATATACTTACTATCTACTGTGATTCCTACTAGAAATTTGAGTAGATTTCTCATGGAATTTGTACTAGAATTAATTTTAGAGTAGAAGCAAATTTCTAATACCTTTCTTTAATCTTTACAAGCCGTGCCTTCGGCTCCCTGCCCTAGGGGTAGGGCTTGTGATCACTTCGTGAACTTTAACGCCGCTCATCTTGATAGATCCGACCCTAACGGGCGATTGAGCGAGAGACACCCACCCACTTTACGCGAGTCAGCCAATCATAACAGGCCGTGCGCGGACAGGATGCCGAATGCACTTATGCCGAAGGACAAGAAGCCGAAGCCAAGATGCCGAAAATTCGTGATGCCGAACGGACACGAAGCCGAAAATCCGTGACGCCGAACGGACACAAAGCCGAAAATCTGTGATGCCGAACGGACACGAAGCCGAAATTCTATGACGCCGAACAGACATGAAGCCGAAATTCAGAAAGCCGAATAGACACTAAACCGAACTGTAAAATGAGATGCAAAATAATTCAAAAACTTTATTTGCAACTTACAACTTACTTTATTACAACTTTATTTACAATTTATCATAAAATAAGGGAAAATCATTAAAAATGTAATTAAAAATTGTAAGCTAACGCACGTAGGAAACCCAGACCGTCTTCTTTATTGTACGAAGTGAAAATAGACTTTATCCTTTCGTTGATGGCATCATATTTTTTGTTCGGTCTTGAAATATTGATTCCCATAGAAGCCTGTTCGATTAAAACTTCATTTGTTGCTTGCTCACTTCTGATCATTCTGAGAAGCTTGGGTAATGTGGGATGAGTTACATTAAGCACAATGTATGTTACCCACTAAAAAGGAGCTTTCTTCCACGCGTGCTGTTTTAACGAATTCCATGTTTAAACTAAAGGGTTTAGTAAAATACCCAAATAATTCGGTTACTATTTATCTGAGAAAGCTAAATAAATAGCAATTTTTTTTCATTTTTAATTAGTTAGTTGGTTTTGTTAGGTTGGTTGGTTAGTTAGTTAGTTAGATTAGTTATTGATCCAAGCTAATTAGTTTTTGATTAGTTAGTTTTATTTTTTTTGAAGTTAGTTAACTAGTTTTTATGTTTTTTAATCCAAAAAATCATGTTTTTTGACAATTTTTCTTCCCCCCCCGTTGCTTTATATTTACCAATATATTATATATATATATATATATATATATATATATATATATATATATATATATCATAGTTGTTCGGCTCTCTCACTCTCTATTCGGCTTTCTGAATTTCGGCTTCATGTCTGTTCGGCGTCATAGAATTTCGGCTTCGTGTCCGTTCGGCATCACAGATTTTCGGCTTTGTGTCCGTTCGGCGTCACGGATTTTCGGCTTCGTGTCCGTTCGGCATCACGGATTTTCGGCATCTTGGCTTCGGCTTCTTGTCCTTCGGCATAAGTGCATTCGGCATCCTGTCCGTGTACCTTTAAATTGTTATAGGACACGCTCAAAATATCCTAAGCTCTTTTAGTGTAAATTCAGTAAAAAAATAAAGTAAAAATTAATATTGACATATGTATCCGATAATTAATTAATTAAATCTACCTCAGAAGATAAAGTTCATGTTTCATCAAGTGATGTTCATCAATTTAGGCCTAACGTTCAGTTTATGTTCATTAATATACGTCTAATGTTCAGTTTATGTTTCATCAATATAGACCTTATAATGTTCAGTTCATGTTTCATCAATATAGGGCTAACATTCAAGAGAGATTATATGTATAAATATCACGTAAGATTATTGCGTAATAAATTTCTGTATAAAAAAGACTACTTAAATTAATAATATTACTCGTATAATGTATAGAATTTATTATAATTCTGACTTTATAATTTTAATAGAATTTATTATAATTCTGACTTTATAATTTCAATAGAATTTATTATAATTCTGACTTTATAATTTCAATAGAATTTATTATAATTCTGACTTTATAATTTCAATAGAATTTATTATAATTCTGACTTTTTAAATTTCAATAGAATTTATTATAATTCTGACTTTTTAAATTTCAATAGAATTTATTATAATTCTGTTATAATTCTGACTTTATAATTTCAATAGAATTTAATATAATTTCAATAGAATTTATTATAATTCTGACTTTTTAAATTTCAATAGAATTTATTATAATTCTGTTATAATTCTGACTTTATAATTTCAATGAGAAATGTCAGTTAGTTTCTCACTCTTTCTGCATTGGAAAATTGAAATTCAAATTCTAATGTTTTTTGAGAGAGAGAGAGAGAGAGAGAGAGAGAGAGAGAGAGAACGTCTACTAGCTCAGTGGTTACGGTGGCGAACTCTGAGCAATGAGGCTCTGGTTTGCTCCCGGCGGCTGACATCGGGTGGGGTTGAGCTGGCCACTTACCCTGTTTCTGCTGTAGCTCAGGTGATCCTTAGAGTACACCTATTCCAGCAAAGTGGGGAAGTGAGCTTACTGGGTGTTACTTTTTACCTTTTTTTTTCAAAAAATGTTTTTTGGGGGGTATCAATTTGAGACTGTCAGAGTCACTTAGGTTATGTTCTATCGTTAAACATCACATTGTTCACATGACTGGAAGATTTGAAATGATGTTTGTTACAGAAAAACTTCCTCGCTTCTGGTCACGACAACGACGGTGTCAGACATCAAGATTTAGGAGATATCCTGGCATCGGGTCTTGGACTTCTAGAGCTTACGATTCTGAGGTGAGAAAATAGGAAAAAAATGTATTAGCTTGAAGTTATGTGGCTATAAAACTCATTTCGCGAGGGACAGCAAATCGTCTTATGTGTCCTGGACAACGAGTAATAGATGGAGCCCAGCAGTGTGAGTGAGTAATAAACGTATTGATTGCTTCGAATGCCTGGTCGTGGACACTTCCTTTGAAAGGATTTCAATTAGGTTCTTTATAACTTCTCTTTGTTAAGTTACATAGCAAGTGTTTGGTTGTGGTTAAGTGAACATGGAAACACGTTCCTATGCGGCATGAGTGTCACAATGTATTCTTGTTCGTTCAACTTCGAATGTCAACATTAGGGAGAAAATGTATGATTTTGAATTAATAAGGGAGTGGAGCATATTATGAAGTTAATTTGTAAACTAAATGAATACAGAATTCGGAAATATAAAAATATTTCTTATTTAAAATATTATGTAAACTGTAACAAAATATTAATTTAGATTTACGTTCTCCCAAGGCTTATATACTATATACACGCACAATAAAGATCCCCTAAACAAAAGCCTATACATTCGCTCATTCTAACCACTGAGCTTCTATCACAGAGCCCGTGACCTCGTGGCGAGAGACTTTAATGGCTTCAGCGACCCTTATTGTGTCGTGAAAGTCAACGGAGAGGTGAAGTACAGAACTAGAGTAAAGAAAAAGACGCTGGACCCCTTCTGGAATGAAGTTTTGATGACGCATTTGCCAAAGAAGAATCAGTACCTGGTTATTGTAAGTAAAATGAACGCCAGCTTAAAACTTATTTGAAGAAACGTCTTTTTTAAATATTAATAATTTTAGAGTCGTTGAAATAATTTTTGGATCACCCAAAGATCAGGGCCCCCAGCCTTCTTTAGTTAGCTTTTATAAGGCTAACTAACGAAAATATCACGACCTAACCTAACCAATCGTCAAGAGCGTACAGTTGACCTAACCATTGGTTGGGTTAACTCGTGATATTTTCGTTAGTTAGCCTTATAAGGCTAACTAGAGAAGGCTGGGGGCCCTGATCTACAGGTGATCCTAATTTTAATTAACTCTTCGAAATATGAAACTTTATTCGAAATTTTATGACAAAATTCTTGATGATAATGAAAGTATTTAAAACCTTTATTAATAGGTGTAATAATTGGTAAGAATAGGCAGAAAACGGCCCAACGCTCAGACTAGAAGAATGCGACCCATTGAGTTAACTCCTGGATTATTATTACTAGCATCATCGGGATTCGAGCCCCTGACCTCAGTGTCTTCACTTCGCTTATAGGGAGACGGTGTTACCACTAAACCTTTCCTTTCAACCTTTCAAATGTTCCGTGCGATGATTCCTCATTTCACGAAGGTCAAACTTGTCGCCCCTCCTCTGTTTTGAATGACCAATATAATCTATAATCACAAGAGATACAATTATCTTCAGACAATGTGGGACCACGACGCCTTCGGTATGAAGGATTTCCTCGGTTCTCTGACTATGAAGGAGGAAGAAGTGAGAGCGTTTTCTTCGTCAGACGTTCCCGTTTGGTGCAAATTGGATGGAGTGAAGAGCGGAAGCCTGGAAGTAAAAGTCAAACTCATTTCGGAGGATTTTGAGGTCGGTGAAGAAAGAACATTTTACAGGTTCGTTTTTATCTTTTTAAATTTAATATTTTTTTATGTAGGAAGAAGGTGGGGCAAGGGCGAGCGCCTGCAAAAACGCCCCCACCCCTATATAAGAAGGAGAGAGCCAAACTCAAGGTGTCTGACGCCCACGATGCATGTATGCGTTATGAAGAATAGAGGGAGAAGTGTGTTTGAGAGCATGTTGGATTGCTCAAAGGGTAGCTAAGACACGGAAAAAGATCAGCTAAAGAGGACAGTGACAGGAGAAACGGGAGTTCCAGTACTCCCTGTCTCCTGCCTAACGTCCCCTCCCTCGCAGGAGTATTTCTCCTTGTCGATTGGTGTCTACAATTTTCTCCTTATTACTTGTCATATTCAAACTAAATGGATTCCATTGTACAGATCAGTAAGCTTAAATATAAAATATAAATCTCTCTCTCTCTCTCTCTCTCTCTCTCTGTATATATATATATATATGAACAGGGCCGCCGAGAGCTGTCTCGGGCCCGGGGGAAGGATTGGTATATGGGCCCCCCTGTTTACTCAGTATTTTATTATGAGTGTTTTTTGTGTACATAACGAGTAAACTGATTATATGTCCGAGTCACTATTCAAAACATACAGTATGATAATCTCTATAAAATGTATGTTCATTAATTATACTTCCTCTCTGTTATTTAATCAATTGCTTTATTGATATGTTTAGATTTTATCCCCCCCCCCTTTCCGGGCCCCGGGGATTTAACCCGGCTTCCTCGCCCTCTCGGCGGCCCTGTATATGAGTGTGTGTGTGTGTGTGTGTGTGTTGTGTGGTGTGTGTGTGTGTGTCTATCATTTGCAGACTAATAATATTTAAAACTAAAATCTGTTTAATTTCAAAGAATTCACTTATATATTTATATATTTAAAAAATATATATATATATATCAATAAGTACAAAATACTCGTGTTAACGTTTTGAAAAAAACAACATTTTGGGTGTGAGATCATACAATGATTATATCAAAAAACCCTAATAACACCTTTCTTTCAACATTAGCTTGTAATCGGACATTTGTAATCGGACATTTGTAATCGGACATTTGTAATCGGACAGTTATAATCAGACATTTGTAATCGAACAGTTATAATCGGACATTTTAATTGGACATTTGTAATCGGACAGTTATAATCGGACATTTGTAATCGAACAGTTATAATCGGACATTTTAATCGGACATTTGTAATCAGACATTTATGCTTATGTAAACGAAATTAATCATCGATAAGATACTCTTTTTATATATATAAAAAACGACCTAACATTTGATCAAAAATAATCATTGTTTCCTCTTCCTCTGATCTCAGTTTGAGAGCGGAAGTAGGTGTACTTCCTCATTTTCCAACGTTGAAATTGGCAAAAAAATATCCTGCGAAGATACAGATCACAGCACTTCCAGAGGATCGTCCCTGGATTCAGACAGTGGAAGGGACTTCATGGGCAAAATAGCATCTCACAGAGGATCGTTTGCAGTTAAGGATGTGAATGAATTTAAATTGGTAAGAGATATTTGGTCATTCTAGAGTTTTTTTTTATGAAAATAAGTGCTAGAAGTAATATGTAGATTGTACGAGCTATATACAATACGCCCATTGCTGTACCTGCGCAGATGTGTAATTACGCAGCTCATTTCTTATGGTAAACTTTGCTAAATGATGTTTTATATGAATTTTAGAAAGGTTTTATTTGCGAGAAGCAATATTTCTTTCTGCAAATACAAACATTCTTTACAGTCGCTCCCAAATCGAAGTCATTCTGGATTTATTGGGAAAGACTTACAGCATGAAATTCAAAGTAGTTCCATTCTGAGAGCCTCTTCCAATCCTTCGCTGAGTCAAAGCAGCTCAAAGTCTAAGGAATGTGACCAAGAGGAAAGCAAAATCCTGCGTTCTCGGATCGATCCTCTTTGCACGCCTTCGAGAACGAGGAAATCTGGGGCCGAGATCCTTGCCAGTGCTTTAGCCTTGGCTAAAGCAGAGTCCAAAGGATCTCTTTCCTCGCTGAATGAGAGAAAAGAAGCCAAAGATAGATCTAATAAAAATACGATTCATAACAATTCAGCACCCACGCCTGCCCCGGACGGAAATTCTGCGCATGCGCCGCGTATCAAAATGGAAACAAAATACGAACTGGAATCGATACATCCAATTGGAGAATTTCACAATTCCGAGAAAGAGTTTAAACCAAAGGAAACAGTTCCAGTAGACGAAAGTAAAGATATTCCAAAGATAAATTTAAACGATCAAAGCGAAGATGAATACGGGCTCAGTGATGGAAGTAGTGAGGACTTTCTAGAGACAAGAAAACCTACAGTAAAAGCTAAAGGAAAGAAGAACAGTGAAGGCAAAAGACTAAGGGCTGTAAAGGATAAGGTAATGGCTTTACTTCTCTTATAATAATTGATGCTTTCGTTCAATATACCAGTCTTTGCTGACCGTGTTCACGTTTACAAATTAAAATTATATTTCTAAATCTATCAAGGTTGTTTCATTATTTGGTAAATTAGTCAGAATTGTGGGTTCATCGCTTGTAAACGTTAACACGGTCTCTAAAATTTCTTTTGAGCTTCTCCGTAATCGCTTTCCTATCAAATTAGACTGCAAAGCCAGGGTTTTAATGCTGTTACATTCAGATCAGTTGAATTTTTTTTTTTTAATTTTTACTTTCTTGTGGTTACTTCTGATATTTTATATTCTGGGCGTCATCTCTTCAAGTTATAATCATTAACTTTTAACATTCAACTCAATTGCATAAAAATACGTCTCTGAAATGGAAGTTGTGTTATAAGTGCATAGATAATTATTGTTTCGACGATCACTTTTGGCTTTCAAAATTTCACTGATGCTGAAAGCCAAGTGCCAAGAATAGTTTTTGTATTTAGTTTCAGTAAATTGCTGGAAGAAATGACGTCTTATATGTTTCGTTGTCACGCATGGCTATTGAATTGCTTCAAATAATGAATACTTATATTGAAAAAAAAAAATTGTAGGCAACGCTTGTTCAGAGTTTTTACTTTAATCGTTTTTAGTTAATACTCTGGTCTAATGAAAAGAAAAATATCGACTTTCGTATGTCATTGCTGAGTGGATTTAAAACTTATCGAAAGGGGAAAATGTATAAATTTGTTTTTAAACTGTAATTCTTATTTTAAATTGTCTTTAAGTCTTAATTAAGGGGTCAATTATTTCGTTCGTAGATTCTCCTTCTTATGTTCCGAACCTCTTTACTCGTTTTATCGACTGCAAATTTTTTATTGATAAATCTATTAACTTAACCCAACATAATGCTTAACCTAACCCAAAATCACTGCTTACATATAACCCAAATAAAATTTGTCAATAAATATTTTGTTGTCGATAAGATTTAATGTGATTTGGTCACCGTGTTTGTATATTTTAACCGTTAACCCTTTACTGCCCAGAGGTCTTTTCCAAGACTGAATAAAATTGTCTGGCGTTAGCCAGAACAAAATCATTAAAGTGATACTGGGTGCTAAAGGGTTAAGAGACGTTTGCTTAACTCTTTACCGCAAGGAGGTCTTTTCCAAGACTGAATTAAATCGTCTGGCGTTAGCCAGAACAAAATCAGTAAAGTGACACGGGGCTGGGCGCTAAAGAATTAACACGAAGCCGAAAGTACGAACGAAATAAATTTACTTCATGTAGACCAAATATCCATTTTGCATTAGTGGGGAACTAACCAACCTCTCGTAACATAGAATACTTGAACAGAAATATGATTATACTCTTAAGGTTTGTCGAGGCTTTGTTCATCCTCTTCGAAGATTCAGATCGGAGGCAAACATGCATCTTAAGGATTCGTTCAGTCTGAACCCCATTAATATTTCCCTCGAGAAAATTCCCGATTCAGATACTGTAAGCGAAACAGAGGTTGATAACGGTGCAGGTGCAAGTTTGGGTGTTGGGGGCGGGGAAGGAGATGCTTCTGAGCTTTTGGCTTCCAATAAAAGGAAAGGGCTAGCGAGTAACTTGCACCATGCTAGTTCTCATCCTAATCTTTCCGTCAAAAGTTTGCGCTCATGGACGCCAAAAGGTAAGAAGGTCTTGCTTTAAGGCAGCTTTCAATGTATTTTTATTTATAACAATTTGATTTAATGGTGTTTTATTATGAATTTTGCTTTTTTACACTTCTTTTTTTATTGTTAGATATGAATATTCTCTAAATGTTGGTATGAGAACTTCAGAAGAAGTAAAAGAATTAAGTTCAGTGAGAGATAATACATACTGAGGCATGGTATGAAGGTTGATGTTTAATGAAAGGAAAAAAACCAAGTTGATTTGATTCATTTTAGTTTTGAAAAATCCTTTCCAGGAAGTTGGACAAATTTTGTGCTTTCATTATAGAGATTGAAGGCCTCATCGTCAATGTTATACTGTTTTATCCACACACTTAATGTTACTGTAGTTGTTAGCATTTAAGTATGCATTTTTGTGTGTGACTAAATTGTGACTATAATTAGGGTTTTCGAAATTACAGTTCAGGCCTGAAAGATTGTTCCAATAACATTCTTTAAAATCTACGGAGAATGTACATACTTTCTAAATGCATAATATTATGTATACATAATTCAGTGGTTTCATATTACTCTGTAAGATAATTGTAATTAACAGTGTTTACACTTGAGGAGTAATTACGAAGTACAACCTTTTTTCCTTATGTGCAGCTTCGCCTCTTTCGACGCAAATAAGTTCGATCTCAATGAACGGGGGCCTTTCTCCCTCCAACGATGATTCCTGCGGTAGCTTTAAGACCGAAAAGAGTTCTTTGAAGGTCCAAAAGAAAATGCCTCTCAGGACACCTTCACCAATGTCAGAGGCGTCCTCAGGAAGGTTCAGGGACTCCATGTGGTCAAACCGGGACGTCAGCTCTTCGTCAGGATACGAATCAGGTGAGAGGAAGAGATCAAAGTGCGTCTAAAATGAAATGCATATTACTGAAGGATTTTTAATTCTAAGCAGTCACAATCCTTCATAGATTTTGGAGTACAAAGCAGGAATACAAAAGATCAATGTATGTTCATTTAGATTTTCAGTTTAATCCTGTTGTGTTCCATTTAAAGTGGAACTGAGCCATGGTAAGAGCTACGAATGAGAAATACAGACGTGTTTAGAACTCAAACAATATGAAAATTATACCTTGTACAACGCAGAGAGTATGATGCATTCATATTTTGCTCAGCCTTACCAGTTGAGAGAGCTCAAACTAATGTCAGTGAGATGCTCATGTCACTAACTCTAAAACCGAGCAATTCTCTCCTGAAGCGAAGAAAGGAATGGAGGAAGAACGACAACAAAAACAGTTGGTCGGAGTCGCTTGGTTCCTTCTTCTTCGTGTCCTGTGTTCGAGTGTGAGTGGGGTGGTGAGAACGAAGTTTCTCTCAAGGCTCAGGTCGTTCTTGAAGTGAGGACGAGTTCCAGAGACCTCATCTCGTCCACGACTGTAACTCTTGCCGACCTCTTTGCAGGCAAGTCTTTAAATCAATTTTTTTTTTTGCTCACATGACGCAGAGATGAGATTGCGATCAAACTGTGACCTCGTTCCTGCTGGGTTGCAATGTACTGCTGCAACAAGTTTATAATAATCTTGCATAAAGGATGAATTAAAAAAGAAAAAAAACCCTGTTCTGACTCCATTTTTTACGTACTTCGCAATTCTAGTGATGTAGCTAAATACCTATTGTTTTCCCTCTATCAGGTTTAGAGACAGAAGGAGCCGTCGAACGATGGGTGGACCTTGAAGGGGGTGCTCAAATTCTTCTGAGAGCGCAATTCGGGGGTGAAGCTCCCCCTTCCACACGACGAAGGTCTCTTTTCAGGTCTTGGTCTCTGCACAGAATTGGGAAATCAAATTTTTAGTTTAAAAATGTAACTTTTATTTTAAAATTCAAAATATTTTTTAAGTACAAAATTAATTTTGTAAATGAGATATTTTTCCAAAACATTTTTTTTATTTTTGAGAACTAACATATATTTCAAATGTTTCTAAAAGACATTCCCTACTTTTTATATTAAAATAAATTGGTGTAAGTACTATAGGAAAGTTTAACTGAATGGTCAGTAAACATAACCCAGATAGCTGGTATTCTAGATGTTGGCATTCGAGACGTTGGTATTCGAGACGTTGGTATTCGAGACGTTGGCATTCGAAACGTTGGTATTCGAGACGTTGGCATTCGAGACGTTGGCATTCGAGACGTCGGCATTCGAGACGTTGGCATTTAAGAGATCCGAAATTGGTATATACCAACTACTGGCCAACGGATGTTTACTATCTAGAACAGTTCTAATCAATCCACGTTATTGTTCTACATTAACAACAAAATATTATTTCTCTCTCTAAATTTAGAGAAAAAATGAAAAGGACAAAAATTGTTTTTTTTTTAAGATTTATTTTGCCAGTAAATTTTATATATATATATATATTAAGTAATTTAGTATAAATTTAATATAATTTAATTAAATATTACGTAAATTAACTACCTCTAACGCTTGTCATAAACCAAGTATATATATATATATATATATATATATATATATATCAGCAAGTAGCGAAAATGAGTTTCCCTTCACTTGGCAGTTTTGGGAGGATTGTGCCTCGATCATGATTATTTAATGACACGGCCATATTTTGTTGACGCAGCGACTTCCCTTGAACAAATTTGACTCACCCTATCCAAATTTGGGATCAGTAATTTTGGAGAAGAGATTGTGGAATAATAATAATAATAATAATAATAATAATAATAAAAAACATTTGCACAATCAATATATATATATATATATATATATATATATATATATATATATATATATATATTTGTAAATAATTAATCACAGCATCTATAGGCTTAAAAAAATATAGACGATATATATATATATATATATATATATATATATATATATTGTACCAAGTTTTTACGTTAAAAATAATAATTATTAAAAAAATAAACTGACAAAAATGTAACAAATATAAACGTATTTGAAAATCAAATAATTACCGTGGACAATTTAATAATACAAATTACATTAATTACTTTTTTGTATTAAAATTAGTAAAAATGTATAATATTATTAGAGACGTTATAATAGGAAATTTCTATTAATTACATTTTAGGGCATTCCATAGATAAGGGATAGTAGAAATCTTTACATTGTATTGCAGTGACTGTAATTATATACGGTATATATATATATTGTTAATCTTCAGTGTTAATTATAGGGGAATTTTTGTGTGATGAATTAGGGGTACATATCAAGTGATGTAGGAGTTCATTATGTACATTCTTTTCTTTCCTATTGTGTTAAATGCACTGTACAAGTATATATAATATATATATATATATAATGCTTTTAAATAGCTCAAATTCCAATAATAATTGATAATGATAATAGTATTATCAAATGTCGTTGTTAAATTCTACCATTAACAACGTCCTACAATGTAGAATTTTAGATGATAACAAAAATTACGAAAAATTCTTTTCTTTAACTAGAATCAAATTATGAATTTCAAAAACAGGTTTTATACCAAATATAGTTAGCGTCTTTAGCTCAGTGGGTAAAACCAATGTCCTATAAACGGAATCAAGACAATGAGGTCGGGGGGTTCGATTCTTAATGATACTGTTAATAATATAATTCTACTGCAGGAGTTATCGCAATGGGCCGCATTCGTTGGCCTGAACCCTGTGCCAATTTGTCTAGCCCTCCTGATTGATTGTTATGATACCAAATGTAAGGAGAAGAACCGTTTGACTGGAAAATGCTTATAACATAAGTTCCATGACTATTAAAAAAAAGAAAATGAAATCAAAAGAATCTCAAACAAAATGGGTAACTTATTTAAAAAAAAAAAAAAAAAAAAAATAGGAAATAGTTTATTTTTAAAAATAGTTTTGTCTTGCCATATGTATTGTTAATAATTACATACAAAAATAAATGTATAATTCCATACGTTAGTGTAATTTATATATATATATATATATATATATATATATATATATAGTGTTGTAGTAAAGTAGATGTGGAGAGAATGAAGACATTATAGCTTTAATTAATCAGACATTCCAGGCAATGATCAAAGAAATTAATAGTTAATTAGTTAATTAATTAATTAATAATTAATGTCAAAATGTTTTGTAATTTTTACTGACACTAAAGGATAATATTTTTAAACAGTTTTAGGTCTGAATTTACATAATATATCGTAACTTGTAAAGAATTTACTTTAATTTGTACACTGTGTAATAATAGCTGATCCAATGATCCATCCTAGTCAATTAAATAGTCAGAAAAAGGCATTGGCCGTGTATATACACACACACACAGTATATATATATATATATATATATATATATATATATATATATATATATATATATATATATATATATATATATATAATTGTACAATCTCAGAATGAGTATTCTATAAATTCCGAATTATATGCCAGTTTCTTTTATCCTTTTATAAGTATAATATGAAATTACAGGTGAATATAGTATGCATTTTTCTGGTTACTTAAAGATAATATTTAGGAAAGAAATTTAAAATAGTTTACCCTAAACTTTTAATAGAGAATCGTAGCATAGAAAATGGCAGTATGTTAGGGTTAACTATTTGTGTTTAATACAAAGTTGAAGTACAGTAAATAGATAAATACTGTAAATACAAAAAAGGTTGAAGTACATTACTGATTTAATAATCCGAAGTAAAGGTGAATACTCTGTCTTTTAAATATATTAATAAACTGCAATTATAACTTTGTGAAAGTCAGACTGCGTTGATGTTCTATCCCTGAAATAATATAAACCATTCGGTGCTACTATAGCGTGATTCCTACCGGTGACTTCGATATTATAGGGTGATTCCTACCCGTTTTGGTTCGAAACTACAGTACTGTAGAGTGTGATTCCTATCAAAGATATAAATGAAAATATAATAAATATAAAATGCTATTTATTATTCAATTTTATTTATTTAAAAAATAGTTTCGGTGCTACTATAATATGTGGTCTACCTACGATTGGTTAGGTTTAGTCACGATATTTTCGTTAAAACTAACGAAAATATCATGACTAAACCTAACCAATAGTCAAGGGCGATGGACATTGGAATGTAAACAAGCAATTAGTAAACAAGGTAAAAAGCTATAATTAAAAGGTAGACCGCTGAATCGAGGTAGGAATCACGCTATAGTAGCACCAACCATTCATAAATAGCTAGTTAGCGAGCAACTTAGGGAGCAATGCCGTGATGACTAACAGATTTTTTCCTTTTCATTCAATAGGATAAACATTAGTCATCGACAGTACGTTTTATCGAAAAAATCCTATGCGTGTTATGTTGAGTTAGGTTAGGTTAGTTTAGCGGAAGTGATAGACAAAATGTCTTTACACCCAGGGCCAGACTAAGGGGAGGGGACAGAAGGGTCAGCTACCTCGGGGCACCTTCTCGGAATGCATAAGCATCACAATTAACTAATAATAATACAATATAGTAATACAATTAGTTGTTATTTATTAAAGTTAATCAATTATTCCTAAAATGCCCGGGGGCGCAAAAACATGCCCCGGGGCGCAAAAAGTGTTAATCTGGCCCTGTTTACACCTTACAGGTATGGTTTGTTTAAGAGAAACTGAAAAAAAAATTGAAAATTTGAATAACCAAATTGCCTTCCTCAAAAAAGCAATATGCTTCATGTAGAATATGATGATGGTCAAGGAAATTTTCAAACTAAGTCAAATTCGGTAGAGTATTATTATCACGTGTTGATTCTTCCTTCTAGTTGAACAAATCCTTGACCTTCTCAACAATACGTGCAATAATGCAGAAGGTGAGAAATTTAAGTGAAGATGATTCTACACTTTGTTACCAATTACATCCTTTTGCCATAAAAACCACGGTACCCTCGAATTTATCCGTGATTATCACTCAAGCAAGTCTCGGTTCCATCTTATGCGTGAGTCTTATTTTCTCAGTGTGTTCTATTCAAGAGTACAGTAATTGTATGAATTTATCCGTGATAAATGCAAAAAAACTTCACTTTTTCTACGTGAAAGTCACAATATGATAATAAAAACCCACTCTAATAGACAGAGTTTATTTCCACAACAGTTTCGATGCCCACTAGCATCCTCTTCGGGTGGATACAGAAAAACGAATGAGCCAAAAACAAGAAGGAAAACAGTCTAGAGCCTTTAAGAAATTCGCACAAGATTAGGTCCTGTTATTCCGACAGGGGAAGGGCATTTTATTAAAGGGACCCGCTTTTTAAACACATTCGCATAAATTTAAAACTATCTTCGTGTTGTATACATATAGATTCTATTATTTTACATAATTATTACATTTATTATTAAGTATGTTACATTTAATATTGTATTATTATTTATTACAGAAATTATAAATTTATTATTACATTGATTATTACGTTGTTGTTTATTATACGAAAATTATAAACTGAAAAACAATGAAAAAGAGGGGCGAGGAGGGAACCTTCAAGAGACCGCTACGAATAAATTAGGTCCCGTTCTTCCGACACAGGAAGGGCATTTTTATTAAAGGGACCCGCTTATAGGTACATTCGCATGAATTTAAACTATATACCTGTTCTATACATTTATTATACATTTATTATTCAATTTATTACATTTAATATTGCATTGTTATTTATTACAGAAATTATAAATTTATTATTACATTGATTATTTATTGATTATTATTGCTATTTATTATACAGAAATTGTAAACCGAAACCGGAAGGCATTTTATTACAGGGTCCCGCTTTGCAACGTTTTGGTATGGGAATGGAGTCCCCTTTGTCCCCAATACTGAGTACATTATACATGGAATATTACGAGTCGGAATTGTTGCCAACAATATGTCCCAGGAATCTAATTTGGTTTCGTTATGTAAATGATATTTTCTCATTTTGGCCTGACCACTGGAACAACTTTGACACTTTCTTTCAGTCATTAAATAATCTTGTTCCCTCTATTAAATTTAAATATGAATGGGAGAATGACAAACAATTACCTTTTCTAGATGTTTTGGTCATTAACGAAATCGGAAAGCCCAATTTCACTGTCTATAGAAAACCTACCCATTGTAATTCGTACATTCATTATTTTTCATATCACGATGAAGGGGTTAAAGCTCAATTATTTCTTCCATGTTTCTAAGAGCACTCAGGATTTGTAGCCCACATTTGCTGGACCCCGAAAATTCTAAGATTTGGAACATTTTTAAGGATTTAAAATATCCTGAGTGGTTTATCAGAAAGGCGTATATTAAAGCCAGAAAATCTTTTTATGCCCCTCGGGAACCGTCAGTTAACCAAAAACAATATGTGAGTTTGCCTTACATTGCCGGCTTAGAAAGAGTTAAACCGTTGACGAAAGATTTTAAGTTTGCTTTGGCTTTCAAATATTCATCTACCGTGAAAAGTAAATTGGTTAGGAATAACGTTTCAAAACAGGAACAAGCCTGTGTCCCTGTAAAAGTTGTGATTTAGTATACGTAGGAGAAACTGGAAGAAATATTGCAACCCATATTAAGGAACAACACAAATATGCCTTCAGAAGTTGTAACACCAATAAAGCTATTTTTCATCACGCTAGCCAAAATAATCATGCTATAGATTGAGAATCAAGTAAAGTACTTTATAAATGTAATAATTATGTCAAAAGAAAAATAATAGAATCTGTGTGTATAGAACAAGCAGATAATTTTAATTTGTACGAGGGTACCTATAAGTTAGACCCTTTAATGAGATTCTTTGTCAAAAAATCCCTTACGGAGTCGGGTGAACGAGTTCTAACATAAGTGTAATTAGTGTAAAGGTAATAATAATAAATGTTAAAAAAATGTAAGTGCAATAATCAATGCAGTAATTATGTCAAAATAGTAGAATCCGTATGTATGAACAGGAAGATAGTTTTAATTTGAGCGCATGTACTTATAAGCGGGACCCTGTAATAAAATGCTCTTCCGGTTTCGGTTTACAATTTCTGTATAATAAATAGCAATAATAATCGATAAATAATCAATGTAATAATAAATTTATAATTTCTGTAATAACAATGCAATATTAAATGTAATAAATTGAATAATAAATGTATAATAAATGTATAGAACAGGTATATAGTTTAAATTCATGCGAATGTACCTATAAGTGGGTCCCTTTAATAAAAATGCCCTTCCTGTGTCGGAAGAACGTGACCTAATTTATTCGTAGCGCTCTTGAAGGTTCCCTCTTCGCCCCCCCTTTTTCATTTGTTTTTCGGTTTAAATTTTCGTATAATAAACAACAATGTAATAATAAATTTATAATTTCTGTAATAAATAATAATACAATATTAAATGTAACATATTTAATAATAAATGTAATAATTATGTAAAATAATAGAATCTATATGTATACAACACGAAGATAGTTTTAAATTTATGCGAATATATTTAAAAAGCGGATCCCTTTAATAAAATGCCCTTCCAGTGTCGGAATAACGGGACCTAATCTATGTGTGAATTTCTTAAAGGCTCTGGACTGTTTTCCCTCTTGTTTTTGGTTCATTCGTTTTTCTGTATCCACCCGAAGAGGATGCTAAGTGGGCATCGAAACTGTTGTGGAAATAAACTCTGTCTATTAGAGCGGGTTTTTATTATCAATTTATCCGTGATTATCACTCAAGCAAGTCTCGGTTCCATCTTATGCGTGAGTCTTATTTTCTCAGTGTGTTCTATTCAAGAGTGCAGTAATTGTATGAATTTATCCGTGATTATCACTCAAGCAAGTCTCGGTTCCATCTTATGCGTGAGTCAAATTTTCTCAGTGTGTTCTATTCAAGAGTGCAGTAATTGTATGAATTTATCCGTGATTATCACTCAAGCAAGTCTCGGTTCCATCTTATGCGTGAGTCTTATTTTCTCAGTGTGTTCTATTCAAGAGTGCAGTAATTGCATTTTACCGTGATTATCACTCAAGCAAGTCTCGGTTCCATCTTATGCGTGAGTCTTATTTTCTCAGTGTGTTCTATTCAAGAGTGCAGTAATTGGATGAATTTATCAGTGATTATCACTCAAGCAAGTCTCGGTTCCATCTTATGCGTGAGTCTTATTTTCTCAGTGTGTTCTATTCAAGAGTGCAGTAATTGTATGAATTTACCGTGATTATCACTCAAGCAAGTCTCGGTTCCATCTTATGCGTGAGTCTTATTTTCTCAGTGTGTTCTATTCAAGAATGCAGTACTTGTAATGTGATAATATAAACACTGTGGTTATTTTATTTATTTAGCAAATATAGTTATTAGACATTTAATGAAATAATACTATAGAAAAGTTATAGAAAAGTTATAGAAAAGGTTTTAAAAGCACGAATAATTTTACCAAATTGGATTCAAATAAAAAAGGTGAAAAATTCCTTTAATTTAAGAGGTAAATTTAGAAGTAATGGTTTAAACTTCAAGCAGTGGTTCCCAACCGGTTTTGGCTTATGGCCCCCTTAGGAACCTTATTTTTTCCTGTGGCCCCCATAAGCATTATTTTCAGTAGGTAATATGCAGATTAACTCTATTTTACAAAATAACATTTTCCTGTGGTCCCCTTCAAATGTGCCATGGCCCCCGGTTGGGAAACACTGGACTTTAAAGGACTCTTAATTAAGATCGGAGATAAATAAAGCGGACTTCACACGTAGTAAACAAATGATTACGTACATTGTAGAACATTTTACAAACACGAGTGAGTCTACGTATTTGAGGACAGACGCATTTAGTTAAATGAGGTGAAGTAAAATCATAAGTTGAGGGTTCGAATCCCGATGATGCTGGTAATAAATAATAATACAGGAGTTTGAGCAGTTTGGCCTGAGCGTTGTGCCAGTTTCTGGCCCTCCTGAGTTATTATTATGTAGTAAAATGAGCTAAAAAGGAGTCCGACCAGTGGTGGCATTCAGCCGGTTCGCACCGGTTCGTGCGAACCGGTTCCTAAAATTTCTCGAGTTCGATTTGGAGGCGATTTGGAAATATTTAAAAGGAAATTAAATAAAGAATTTCAATAAAAACATTTTTTAGTTTTCATTTCTGACACGGAAGGGAGAGGAGAAGGGGGGGAAGGGGAGGGGAAGGGAGGGGAGGGCGAACCGGTTCTTAAAATTTTTGAATTCCACCACTGAGTCCGACCCAAAACTCAAATGGGAGCCTTTGAAAAGGAAACTATGAACTGGAACCAATTACTTTCCAACCGGTTACCAGTAGAGTTTTCTAATAAGCGCAGATACAGGGATGGGGGGGGGCAGTGGGGATTTAGGATTTGTTATGCTGGTGTCACGTAAATATTGCCAGCCCAATATTATAAAATGTTATACAATAATATTAAAAATTATTAATTGTAAGTTATTAATTAGTAAGTTAAGTAATTAGGAAGTTATTAATTAGTAAGTTAAGTAATTGGTAAGTTATTAATTAGTTAAACCCCCTCGCCTCCTCCTGTATCCGCGCCTGCTTATGTTGAAGAGTTTCATACTCTTTAAATTATTTTGGAAAATTAGCTAAAAATATCATTGACAGGTCTCTCTTTCTTATAAGGGTGGGGAGGCGTTTTCGCGGGCGCCCGCCCTTGGCCCCTCCTTTCCATTTAAAAAAATGCATAAATAATTAATTACTTTTCATTACCATATCTACAAGGACAGTTGATTTCTTATTAAACTTCTCTTTTAACCAATTTTTAATAAACTCAAACTTTTATGACTCTTTGTCATAAAAAGTCAGTAAAAAATTTACAGGCAATGATTCATTTTACTGTTCACATAAATGACCCATTAATACAGTATAACATTTATGAAATAGGGAATGATTGATATATCGCATAAAAGCGTAGTTATTAATAAAAATAACGGTAAAGCAATGTCTAACGTTTGAAAATATTTCTATCATTTATTTTTAGATACGAATTAAGTCTACACATGGAAGTCATAAAAAAAAGAATTTACTCCAAATATTTTTAGCCCATTATTTCTCAATACGCCCATATTTTTTATTTTTTTTTAGCTTTTAAATAATTATTTATCCTTGACCTACGAAAGCGTTGTTTGTCAAAATTTGTAACATGAAACAAGGAAAAATGGAACCCATTTGCACGAATTAATGTTCAAAAATGGATTTACTCTTTTTGACAACATTTTTCGAAAGAAAATGATTACAGATTATAATGTCGATAAATAAGATTATTTTAATGACACAAACCATATGTCCGATTTCGTTTCAATGCCAAATTTTAATTTTTTTCCTGTAAATATTACCTGCATAAAAATTATGTAGTGAATGCTGTTATATTTTAAACATCTAAAAAAAAAACTCATTCTTGTACCAATTTTTATGACCATTTTCTTTTGTGAACCAAAATTCTGTTATGTTTATTATTATTATTATCAGCGGTAACTCTGATAAATTTGGTGGTTAGCGAAACCTTAATAATTGCGAATAAACCAAGATTTAGTGTTCATAAATTATATATATATATATATATTGCCGATTATTATGAAATTATAAAACGAGCTTATTTCATAAATTTGGAAAGAAAAAAAATTTATGACAATGAATTTGAATATAGTGTAGAATCAAAGACAAAAATAACTTTTCTTCATAAAGAGAAATAAATGTTGCTAAGATACGATCAAACAATATAAATTTTATTTAATAAAAAAATCTTTAATGACATTCATTCTACTATTATTTCATTTGCCATCCCTGCCCATGCAATTACTCCGCCAAGGACCTCAGGGCTTCATCAAAATAACGGATAAGAATTCTAATAAAGTGTCCCTGACCTTTAAGTTGTTACGTTTTCTTTTCGGACATTGAAAAAAAAATAAAGAAAACTGATATAGAAATTGATTATCTGATGGGGCAACCATTTAAAATCTACATATGCGCTTATTAGATATTTTTGCTATTTAATATTCAGGCTTCGTACGCTATTATTTTTTTGTTTATTGATCGTACGTAAAATATGTTTCACAATGGTGACCACTGACCATCAAACATTGAAATTGGTTTTATATATATATATAAGTTGGCTCTATATTATGAGAGTTCAGATTAATTATGAGGTGAAATTCGTATACAAATTGTAAGCAAAACCAGATATAGAAAAACAAAGCATAATTTCATCGCAAGATTAAAGGCCTGATAAAATATCAGTGAAGTATCAAAAGATAGTTAATAATAAAGGAGTGTTTGGTGTGTGTGTGGGAGTGGAGGTGAAGAAAATACCAAAATATAGGGACCTCATTCTCTTTTTCACCTTTTCGTTTCACTGCCCTTTCATCAGTGTAGCATTATATCCTTCCTTCATTTATATCATACCATATCATTCATTATCAAAAATCTCTTTTCTCAAGGATTTGAGGTGAGAAAGCAGAAAATAACCAGGATGTAAAGTACAGAAGTTAGTGGAAAGGAGAAAAGACAAAAAGTAAGGTGTGTACATCCATTTACACAGGCGTCCTGGTAGACCAGTACCCCTTCTCTCTCTACATAGCAAAATTCCATACCCACGGCGCTTCATACGCCATGCGTAGTGGCGTCTACAGGCCTTGTCAGATCTTTTTCAGCGAGTTATGTTAAAACAGAAAACAGACATTCCTGGCACACATACCACATCTCACTCATATCCATTTATTCCGCAACCTGTACACTCAAATCATCATTTACTCTCTTGCTATATTCATCCACCACCTCTCTCACCATTAACTTTTCTATTCTAATTCTTGTGATCCACATTTTTTACATTCATTCTCTTCCATTCTCCACACAACCTCACTTTAAACAGGACTATCATGTGGTAAGAGAGACCCCCTACTCATATCTCGCATTATAGTCACATGCTGTACCTCTTTCACCAAACTTCTTTTCGCAAGAACGTAATCTATTAAACTTCCTCACCATATATATAATTTGTTTTATACCAAGTGTCCTTATGTACCCCCTTATGTTCAAAGAAGGAATTTGTTGCATACAGCTTTCTCTCACTGCATAATTTTTTCAACTTACACCCCCTTTATCATTCATTCCTGGTACACCATGCTTCCCTAACACCTCATCCTCCAGACCCATACCAACTTTTTCCTATTCATGTCTTCATCACAAACATTTTGTAACATTCAGGTACCCTTCCGATCGCACTATGAAGCTCTCTTCCAGAAACTTTCTCATCTTCACACATCATCACACGACCCATATCAAACCACTACCTCCACTTTCATTCTCGCGAACTTAAATTTCATGCAGACAATCCCCCAGGAACTGACACACGAGAAGTTTCTCATTGCTTCATATCATACATCATACATCAACAGGCTCACACCTTCTCTTCCTCTCCCTCTCGCTCACACCCGCCCCACCCACTTAACCCTCCCACACCATTCACACAGGTTCGGTGCTAGTGACTCCGAGCAACTGATGCAATGAGAAAACGGAAAACGGCACTATCCACCTCCTTTCTTCTTGTATATTTTATACACCTTATGTTATACAACCACAGAACATTAAATCTTCCACCCTTAAACACCTGCACCCCTTCTGCTCTCATTTGCTTATCATTTATCCACCTTACATTCCATACGTACCTGCCTCAGTTACGTAGGTGACCTGGGCAGGCGCGGCGCCCACATCCGAGTCTATTCTTGTCCTTTGTTGGGAGAAAGATAAAAGGATGGGTCCCCAACTCATCCTTCCTCTCCTGTATTGCAGGAAGTGCGGAACTAGCTGCACCTTTTGGCAGGCGGTGAAGTCGCCACATCCCTTTACGCAATCATTTCATCACCCTGTAATATTACAATATCATAGCTTATCTTCTTTATATCGTCATGCCTATAGGCCTAATTCCATCATTGCATTATATAATAGTGAGTAGTCAGAAACAGCGTTCAAAAATTTTTAATCTTTGAACTGGGTGGTGCCAGTTCTCTCTCTTCATAAGGTTAGTTGGAGGTTTAGAGGGGTTTAAGCCCCTTTGTTATTGGGGTCAGAGTAAGTCAAGTAAGGTCAGGTTAGGTTAAAAATAGTAAAGGTTGAAAATTAGCTACATTTGCTTATTTGAAAGTAGAACGCTGTTACCTAAAAGCCCAAAATGAATATGCTATAATAGAGAATGAGTTATTGACAAGCCCATGAAAGCAATTTCATTAGTGAAAGCGAAACACAGAGCTGTCATTATGCAATAACTTTGAACATTACATTCAATTTAGAGACATTTTTGAATCAAACGTAAATATGATATGGTGAAATTCTTGCTACGAAAACCATTTTAAAATTCTAAGTTAAAAGTAAAATCATGATTCGAAAATTCTTTCACTGAAAGAGTAATTTTTTTGTACATAAATATATTACGAAATAAAGTATAAATTTCCTTTTTAAGCTTTCTATAACTCTTCCGTTGTGAAATACTTCTTCTGTAAACACGAGCGTGTATTTATTACATATAAAAAATGGCTGCCAAAAAGTTCTTTTTCAAAAAGTCGGTTAAATTCGACAGAATTAATCTTTTAAATAGTTTATTCCTTCTTGCAAACGGATCAATTCCATCTTAAATGTGGTAACGTGTCCTTGCCTTCTACGGGATTATTCATTTCATTCTTGAAAAGTATGAAAACATTCCTAATTTGGTCTTTGAAAGTATCTTAGTTTCCCTAAACTATGAAGTCACTCGTAAACGCATGCGCAACAGGTCCTTTCAAAGGCTTGAGTTTATTTCATAAAATGATTTCGGCATTTGTGAAATATGAAGGTCACAGAGAAATTATTTAATATTCCTTTATTTTACTTAACATATGGTAGTGTTAGTTGGTTGTTCGTTTTATTCTTTGTTACTCGTTTTCATACGATTGGAAAAAAGGTTTAAAAATTTTGTTTTTATTTTATTTCAAACCTTCAAAGAAGAAAATACGGATCATGAACTAAATTCCTTAGCATCAGATAAACCTTGGTTTTTAATCGTAGGTGATTGAGGAATTTTTGTTCAATTAGCGAAGGTTAATAACTAAATACTTTTCTCATTCACTGAATTTAGTGTTCCAGTAAAAGAGTACAGAAACTTTATGTGTAATAAAACTGTGCGATAAGAAAATTAATATAACGGGTGTACCATAAAAAAAGGATACATTTTAAAAAGGCTATAAAATCAACATTTGTCATTTAATTTTAATAAAACTTCTGGACAATAAAACATATGTATTTATCTATATGCAAACAAGTTTTCAGAATAAAATATCAAATAATTCAAATTCTATCAACATTTAACGAAAGAGTATGATTTTTCTACTTAACACATGATGATCTCGCGTAAATGAGCGACATCTTTTATCTTAGTCCTGTAGACTCGCTCTGCTAAGTTCTCCCATATTCCGGCCAAGAATAAAACAAGTTATTGAAATGGAAGGAAAGCATTTCGAACAATTTTTTTAATAATTTCAGGTAAATTTTACGTTAAAAATTATTTTTATAAAAAATATTAAAAAGGTTTAATAATTTTTGCGTATTAAGTAGAAAAATCATACTCTTTCGTTAAATGTTGATAGAATTTTAATTATTTGATATTTTAGTCTGAAAACTTGTTTGCATATAAATAAATACATATATTTTATTGTGTAGAAGTTTTATTAAAATTAACTGACAAATGTTGATTTTATAGCCTTTTTAAAATGTACCCTTTTTTTTATAGCACACCCGTTATATATATACTATATATATTACTGATCATAAGACCGTTTACATACAGTATCCAAACTCGTACAGCTAAAACATTTTATATCCTACAGAACTCGTTAAATCTGCGTTAATACTCATATGGGATGAAACACCCCTTTGAAATGTCTACTGAACAACCTATAATAGGTTTCAGCAGTTTCATAAATTTGGTAGAATCCCTACATTTGCTATAACATAATTTATTGCTACTATATTCTTGTTTCAATACTCATTCGAAGCTAGCTATGCTAAGAAATCGTAAAAAAAAAAACCATTAATTTATTTATAGTGATCTTATCTATTTTAGATGTTCTACCATAACGTCTGATAATTAAAAACCCAATCATGTATGATAGGATTGCACTCTTCAAAGAAAATTTGTTTAATAAACTCCAGAAAATGTTCAACGGTTCATGAGAATCATAGAATTGCTGAAAGCACTTCTACTGTAAAAAAAAAAGGCTCCAAGAATGTGGTCTGCAAGCAAAGGTTACTGTTAGGAAAATGTATATAAGTGATGTGAATAAAAAATGAGTCTTGAGTTTGCTGAAGACCATGAAAAATGGCGTGATAAACGGAAGAACAATCTGTAGAATGATGAAAGAGAACATGGAACCAAATTAAAAATTTTGGAAATGAAAGGTATTGGTTTGTGAGATCACTATGAAAAGTTTTAATCCAGCTGTATCACTAAAACTGCGATATATGGTGTTGATTCTTTTATGGTGTGGAATGGCTGAAGTTCAACTAGAATGGGTGATCTCGTAAAAATGGGACTATGAATATAGAATTCTGGTGCAACATGTACTGACGAATGGAGAGTTCGTTTACCAGCAAGAACGCAACCCAAATCAAACTGCAACACTCAACAAGACTTATCTGGAGAGGCGAGAGCAAATTGGAATGGTGCCCTTGTTGACGTTTTGTCTACAAGTCCTGACCTGAATCAATTAATCACTTGTAGAAAAAAACCAGCGTGTCAAGGGTGAAGATCAAAAGCTTAAACGAGACTTCTGGCGTACTGTCCATTCGAAATGTCAAGCAATTCTCACGGAAAAAGGTTACAAGCTCTGGTTGACAATATGTGAAGCCATTATCCATGCCCGAAGAGGTCACACTAACTATTTGCATTAATTTAGTTATATCCTGTCTTGTATTCCGTGATCTGAGCTGTGTATTAAGATGCAAAGGCTGATAACTGTGGGTTCAATTTATATATATATATATATATATATTATATATATATATATATAAATAATATAACATTAAGTTCTCACAAGGAAATAGTCCCTTGCAGAGAGTATATTTACTCTTATATTTTTACTCTCTCTCTCTCTCTCTCTCTCTCTCTCTCTTCTCTCTCTCTCTCTCTCTCTCTTTTCTAGTTAATTTTAGAACAGTGAACAAAATAACTTAGAAAATAGAAAAGGTAAGGACGTCTATAAATTTAGGGGATGTTATATATATATATATATATATATATATATACACACCACACACACACACACACTCGTACATGTGATTGTTGTTGCAGCTGCTTACGTGTTGCAAAACAGGTGCATTGCGCAATTGAGTCTCACATTAATAAAAGGTCCTTCCTATTTCGTGGTCAAAATAAAAGCACAAAGACAAGCCTTGAATGCATTCGATGAAATTTATGCCGAAAGGAAGATAAGACCACGGTTCATCAGATGATCTTGAATGCAGTGCTATTCCTTACCAGTCATACGATGAGGAAGTGCCAAAGATACTTTTTGATATTCATCGAAGAGCGTTCATGAGAACGAATTTATATATCGCTATCTCCTGACGTGGTTAATGGCCATGAATTTGTGGTAAATGGAGCTAACAGATGAAATAACTCTCTCTCTCTCTCTCTCTCACTCTCTCTCTCTCTCTCTCTCTCATTTGTAATCATGCATTCTACGTGTACCACAACCCTTCAATTTCTCAATTTATTTTTGCTAAGTCGATTCATGAGATAAAAATTGACTTTTGCTGTACGATTTGGAACGAATTTTTTTTTTTTTTTAAATTTTGAGGAAGAATATTTTTTTCAAATTGAACCTATTATTATTATTATTATTATTATTATTATTATTATTTTTTATATAAAAATATCTGACGACCGTGAAAATAAAAATATATTTAATATAATAAAACTATTTGAGCGGAAAAAGAGGTTTATAAGTTGGTTGGTTTGTAATTCTTAAGTGCAATTGGCGTTATTGGGTTATTAGTTTAAGGTTTTAAAGAAACGAATCATAGACAGAATTTAAACAGAATTTAGGAAAAAAATTCATAAGTTTTTTAATTTTATTTTTAATAAAAAAAATAAAAATAAAAATTTGGTATAAGTATGATTTTTAACGATTTTTACGAGCATTGTGTCCGTTCGCTTTGAGTAGTATGCGCGGGAAATCGAAATGGGAGGTTATATACGCAGTACTGAAAAGAAGGGGCTCAGCTAAAGCTCCTTCATGTCGTCGACAACAACGAAGCAGATCCTCTCTTGTTTAAAATCTGTCCTTCTTGTCCGCAAAGACTCGAAGGAACCTTTAAGAAACTGTTGGAGAGTTAAAGGATTTTAAGAGACTGTTTAGAGAGTTAAAGGAGTTTTAAGGGACTGTTTAGAGAGTTAAATGAGTTTAAGAGAATGTTGGAGAGTTAAAGGAGTTTTAAGAGACTGTTTAGAGAGTTAAAGGAGTTTTAAGGACTGTTTAGAGAGTTAAATGAGTTTTAAGAGAATGTTGGAGAGTTAAAGGAGTTTTAAGAGACTGTTAGAGAGTTAAAGGAGTTTTAAGGGACTGTTTAGAGAGTTAAATGAGTTTTAAGAGAATGTTGGAGAGTTAAAGGAGTTTTAAGAGACTGTTTAGAGGGTTAAAGGAGTTTTAAGGGACTGTTTAGAGAGTTAAATGAGTTTTAAGAGAATGTTGGAGAGTTAAAGGAGTTTTAAGAGACTGTTTAGAGAGTTAAAGGAGTTTTAAGGGACTGTTTAGAGAGTTAAATGAGTTTTAAGAGAATGTTGGAGAGTTAAAGGAGTTTTAAGAGACTGTTTAGAGAGTTAAAGGAGTTTTAAGGGACTGTTTAGAGAGTTAAATGAGTTTTAAGAGAATGTTGGAGAGTTAAAGGAGTTTTAAGAGACTGTTTAGAGAGTTAAAGGAGTTTTAAGGGACTGTTTAGAGAGTTAAATGAGTTTTAAGAGAATGTTGGAGAGTTAAAGAAGTTTTAAGAGACTGTTTAGAGAGTTAAAGGAGTTTTAAGGGACTGTTTAGAGAGTTAAATGAGTTTTAAGAGAATGTTGGAGAGTTAAAGGAGTTTTAAGAGACTGTTTAGAGAGTTAAAGGAGTTTTAAGAGACTGTTGGAGAGTTAAAGGAGTTTTAAGGGACTGTTTAGAGAGTTAAATGAGTTTTAAGAGACTGTTGGAGAGTTAAAGAAGTTTTAAGAGACTGTTGGCGAGTTAAAGAATTGAAATAAATTATTAATTGTAGACTCCTGTTTTATGTGTCCATTTCAAAGGACTAAAACTAAGAAAAGAAAACTTGAACTTAACTAACGTGACCTTCTGTTCGATGTTCTATTACCTCGTTCTCTTGTCCATGAGGGAACCAAAAATAATGCCCCGCGTCCTCGGGTATGACTAAGGAATGGCAGCCATACCTATTTTAAGCTTCTGATACCTCTCGTTAAAATAATGAGATGAAAAAGCGATTCTAATTGGCATTCGTGTAAGGCGTTTTTCAGATGCGAACAATTGTGGCTCTCTAACTAACTGCAGGCACTTTCCTTCTTCGCTTGTGGCACAGCGCGGTTAATGGGGACAAAGTGATTGACGTTGTACTCTGCTGGAGGTTTGGGGCTCTTTCTTTTACAATAATTAGGGGGGACACATTTTAAAAGAATTTATTTTTCAGTTACTTAATTTTCCTCTGGCAGAATATTAATCGGAGGAGTGCCAAGGAAGTCAATCTCGTGGCACTCTTTCTCAATGCATAAATTAAGAATTCCACTTAACTACGAAATAACGTAAGGAAAGATTTGTGGAATTCGAGGCTTCAAAGAAAAGGAAATTGACTGCCATGTCCGGCCATTACTAAACATAAAATTATTTCATTTGCATAGAGAAAATATATATAAAAAGTTACGCATTTCTTTCCAAGAAATAACGTCATTATGAATCCGTGGATGAGTTTACCGTGAATGATACTGAATCGCTTTCCAGAAAAAAAAAAATTCGAATGAACATTCTTCTTTTAAGAAGAAACAAAATGGAAGGTAAACAAAACGAGTCCATAAATTAGAGTGAAATTCAGGCGTTGCACAATTAACACACAAAAAAAGAACTCTTTATTAACACATTTTGAAGCAACGTTAAATAAATGAAATAATTCCACGCTTTGAATTCGAACACGACTACGAAGCCCATAAATTTGAAGGAGGCGTCCCGAAGAGGTTTTTTTTTTTAAGGCGATAAAGAGGCCAAGGCGTCCCTTCGTGACGTCATTGTGGGCAAGAACAAGGCCGTGGATGGAATCCAGTTTTCGCAGGACGAATGCCGCTGTGGCACGCACACGCACGCATTTGGCCCGAGCGTTTGTGGGCATTTCGGATGCCCTCCAGACGGCTACCCAACAGACGATAGCTTTTTACTTTTCCAAACTCGGGATATCAGAATAAAAGAAAATATTTTTTTTGTTATATATATATATATATATATTATATATATACCGGTATATCTTTTTTTTCAGTGGAATCGAACGTGTGATTATCTGATGTTAGACCAACAAATTTGCCACTGAACCGCAGACAAAAATTTAAGGTTTGAACTTATTGGTTAAGGAATTTAGTTTAACCAATCCTTATCTATCACTACATCTTTCGTGCTGTTAAAATGCGGTAATTGAACCTCTTCAGTAAGTGTAATAACCAATATTTGCTTTGAAATCCATCAAGAATAAAAACCTCAGTTTCCAATCTTGCCTTCAGAGACCGAATCTTGAGATGGACACGTTTAAGAGTAGATTTTTGAGTGAAAGGCAAAGAATATTTCTGAATTAGTGGAAGTCATTTTTTTGTGTTGTTTTTATTAAAATAATTAATAAACAGATGAATTCGAGGAGGTTGTTTTTTGTTTTTAAGTTACTTTTGCTGTTTTAAAGATAGATTTTTGGTCGTAAGCTTTGTTTTAGCCAAACAGCACAACAAGGAATGAGATTATTGTCAGACATCTTTTTTTTTTTATCTTTTAATGGCTTTAGATTTAAATTCTGGATAAATTTAGACCTTTTAAATAAAAAAATGATAATGATTTATTTATTTTGCGTTGCCACAGCAATTTGTCATCGAGATACACTCAATACATCGGAACTTTTGGTTATCAATTCGATACAAAAAGAATACATGAAAAGAACGACATAATTTACAAAAACAAATAATAGAAAATTAAAATATGAAAATCATTTTCGTTCAAAACATGGTGGGACCTCATCGGCTCAAGTACAAAAAAAATAGTAAAGAGTAACCTAAAAGTTAACAATAAAGCTAATGAGGTTGACTCCTTACCTGAAAAATGAGGTTCTTATTTTGATTTCTTTCTCTTTTATTTTTATTTTGTACATTTTATTGAAACTTCGGAATTAGTCATCGCTGAAGTATATAATGAGAGAGAGAGAGAGAGAGAAGAGAGAGAGAGAGAGAGAGAGAGAGAGAGAGAGAGATTTTGCCAAAGAGAAACGAAAACTAAATTCGTGCGTAAAAATACTAAAATCGACAACGACAACAACTCGCTTCAAAGTTATTTTATTACTTTTTTTACAAGAGTTAAATGGTTTTCATACGATTTTATTCCAATTTTCTACAAATAGACACGCATAAACCAATCATTAATTAATTAATAATTTAATTAGCGAGATTAATTAATAATAATTAAAGACATTAAAAGAGAGATTCGAGTCGTGATTGGTCAAAAGATTAAAGAAAAAAAAGTTACCCCCTTAATGCCCATTTCCACTTTGAGTCAATTTTTGGGATGAATTTTTGTTCAGAAGATGCGCGTAAACAGAGATTATAGAATTTTTTTTCAATCTAGTCAAGGAGTGTCCCAAGCCACTCTGAAAAATGTTATTGGCTGACAGAGTTCTCCTTTGAAAAAGACGGTTTACTTTTCCAGGTTGGTGGCGTTACCATTCGTAGCGTCCTTCTCAGTATTCCATCGCAAGCCTTCCGTTGCAGTTCTTGACTTGGGTCTTTCAGAGAAGGTTTCTCCCCATCCAATGAAGGTTAGGCGAAGCGGAGAGTAAAAGAGGCGTTTCAGTTTATCTAAGAACTTCTTATGCAAATACCCTGACGGAGAAACACCTCATGCCCGATTCTACACGATAAACGGAGATAGATGACATCACACCTTCAATAACTGAATCATAACACACACACACACACACACACATATATATATATATATATATATATATATATGTGTGTGTGTGTGTGTGTGTTGTGTGTGCATCTCCGCATAAACGAGGTACCGAGAAGGGTGTGTAAACATTTCAGGCACAATTGAAGGCTTGAAGGGTGGTTTCTCTTAAGTCATTAACTAGTGAGGTACTCGCTAATCTAACCCAACTTAACCCAACCAAACCTTAACTAACCTAACCTAGCTTAACCTACCCTAATGAAGACTAACATATCTTTTATCCGACAATAAAAATATTTGTAGATTTTTTCTATAATTTTTTTTTTAATATTTCGAGATACTGAAAGTATTACCTCATAAAAAATTACCCCACTACATCTGTGAACTATCACTCACTCACTCCTCCTCACTTATACCCAGTTACCTGTGTACATTTGGTAGTATTTTGGTTAAAGTTTACCAATAAGTTATCTATTACGAAACCTATTTTAATTCGGAAGAAAAGTTAAAAAAATATTCCATTAAAAATTGTATTTTTTAAAATTAAAATTTATATACGTGGTAATTTGTCTCGTAAATCTTTAATGGTAATTGAAGTTAAAAAAATAGAAGCCTTTTTAATATAGTTTTAAGAATGTAGTATCTGCCTGTAGAATAGATTGTAGATAAACATCGGGCGGCGTGGAGGTCACCTTATAATATTTATTAACATGTATTTTGCAGTAAGAAAAGCATACAATTAACTGGTAAAATAAATCCCGTATTTTTAATAAGTAATAAAAATAGTTAAAAGTCTAATTTAGAAATAATTTAAAAAAATGTTATTTCAGAAAAAAAAAAAAATGGTTAAATGTTAACAAAAATGTTATTAACAAAAAATGTTATTAACAAAAATGTTAAAAAATATACTTATTTTATTCAATGACTTCGAATTAAATTTGTGTTTAATTTTTTTGCCGGGGGGGGTGTTTATAACTTTTTAAATTTATTCGAAAAGAGACGAAAATGTGAAACTGATGTTGTTGCACAACTGTTGTTACGTTTAATCAGAAGGAAGATCATTTCCTTTTTAAAATTTGAGGTTTTTGAGGTTTTGAAAGAAAGACCGAACTCGCTAAACGCTCATTTTTAGCTTTGGATTTGCGAGTGAGGGAAAAATCTCGTTCGGATGATGGTCACATTCCCATTGATAAATCTCTCTCTCTCTCTCTCTCTCTCTCTCTCTCTCTCTCTCTCTCTCTCTCTCTATATATATATAATATATATATATATATATATATATATATATATATATATAATAAAATAAAATATAAATAAATACATATATACATGTAAATATCAAGTGTATATACACAAAATATATCTGCTTTGAAAACGTAAACCTGTCCACTGGAAGAAGGAAAACTTGTTTTAATGGAGTGAGTCTCTTTGAACAAGTTTTTATTCAGTTGTTATGACAATTTCGTCAGAGAAAAATTAATAACAGCAATCCAGGTAAGAAATGTAAAATATTTCTCTCACATTTGACCAGTGAGCAAGTTTTAGGGATCTTACTTCAGTTATGGACAACTTTTGGGAGTGTCGAAATCGACATGGTACAAAGTTCGTGTTGGCAAGTTACTCTTCGATCAAAAAATCGAAAGTTTAATATTTCTAGGTTAGCTAAAGCTATGTAGAGTTAAATTTATGATGTGTGTATGGCAACGCACGATAGGTTCCATTTATAAATTCATTTAAATAATATTTACTAAGTTATAGAAGGCTTTCGACGTGTTTAAACATGCCAAATATTGACACATTATTTTCATTAATTTGTCAAAGGCTGCATAAATGTGTCCGCCAAAAGTGACAAGTCAAAAATTTATTCATTCGCCAAATTTTAATCAAAAATTTGACAAATTTTAATCAAAATTGGACAAATTTTCGTTTATGGGCTCGGGATAATATTTTGTTTCTAGAAAGATGATTACAAAATGATAAATTTAAACTTTAGTTTAACCTTGACTTTGGGGCTTTCATTCCAGTGAGTTGAGGAAGGGCATAAAGCTGTCCTGCATCAGACTGTAAAATCGCTAAAATTTAAATTTATTATTACTGGCTTTTCTTTCTGAATATGACTTCGAAGGAGAAAATGGTTGATCCGCCCTTCGCAGTTTTAACTTAGCTTAATTTCATTTCTATAAATCTTTCATTTACAGTATATGTATTTCGAAATGTGTGTGTGTATGTGTGATACATGCAGGTGTGAGCGTCCTTCTGAAGAATGACGCCCTGAACTTTGAATGTTTGATAAGTGTATATTTTTAGCTCAAATTATTTATGAGAGTTAAAATATAAACATTAAAAAAGGAGTTAATTTATAAAGAAGCGCAAAATTCTTTGAGACTAAACTTGAATGAGCGACATTCATTTAAAACTTTGTAACAAATTCAAACCAATGAACCAAATTATATAAAACCTATTAACAAAAGCAGCAAAATTAATCGCGCTTTTGAATTTAGTCGAAGAGGGAATATGACGCCATTCAAATAATTTATTAATGAGGGTTACCGACGCATTCGACCTTTCTTAATGCGATCATTACCTTTAATGATTTATAAAAAGCATCCGTTGGGTAACTTTTTTTGCTTCTTTAATCTGTGGAAACCTCGACACAACTGAATTTGTTCGACATTTCGTACACAGCGGGAGGCAAAAGCCGAAGAAATGGATACCTTGTTTGATATTTTAATCGATGATGTATGTTTGCTGCCTCCAAATACCCGTCAATCACTTTGATATTTAGATTGATTAGTCACACTTGAAAATATTGTATTTACATCGCGTTCCAATACTTAAGAGATGGGGTTTGCAAAAAACTTAACTTTTTCTACGTGAAGGTTAAAATATGATAATTAAAACCCACTCTAATAGACAGAGTTTATTTCCACAACAGTTTCGATGCCCACTGGCATCCTCTTCGGGTGGATACAGAAAAACGAAGAGGATGCCAGTGGGCATCGAAACTGTTGTGGAAATAAACTCTGTCTATTAGAGTGGGTTTTAATTATCATAGATGGGGTTTATTCTGGCCTATACGAGTAAAAACCCATCCCTTAAATAAATAATAGAATGATATTAATTAGATTTGAAGGAAAGGAGTCGAGAGGATACAAAGACAAAAATTAACTCACAAAAAATCAGTAATTAATCGTAAGAAAACGTTCGCCATTTTTCAATTATTCGTCTTTTGTTTTTGTTTTTTTACAGAATAAACGTGTGTTTGACTTTTCTGTAATATTTTTTAATCGTTCGTCATGAATGGAGATCGTCAAGACTAAAATTTCTTTAACGAAGATTAATGTCGTCATGGAACAATTATTATTAAAAGGTGCTCAAAATATAATAGATATAAACCAAACCTTCAGAAGGATTTTCACAAATGTTGCAACAACGTCACATCGTAAATGATGCTATCACCATTTTCGTTGTCGGCGTCGTTGATTGATACGTCATTGATACGTCATTGATACGTCATTGATATGGACTGACGTGGAAAGGAGAAACAAACTTTTTGTTTTGTTTCAAGTTTGGAATTGGTGCAATTTTAGTTATTTTCGCTCCTCTCTCATTTTTAGTAATTCTCTTTCGTTGTTACAATTCCTCCTTCGTATTCACTCTCACTTTCGTTCTCCCTCTCCTCTCTCCCTTCTCAATAAATTACACACACACACACACACACACACACACACACACACACATTCATTTCTCTAATAAGGAGGTAACCGCAATATATTTATAAAAAATAATAACAGTAACTTGTCCCGAACCGACCGTACCTAAAAAGTAAAAAACAAAACTCGTTTTTTGAGGCTTGATTCCAACTCATTACATAAACTGACCTAACATACATTCTCTCTCTCTCTCTCTCTCTCTCCTCTCTCTTCTCTCTCTCTCTCTCTCTCTTTTTTTAGAACTGTCTGTTGTGTTAAATCACATGAACCAAAAATGTTGCCTCAATCAATTTTCCAAGATTTTTTATCGTTTTAATTTATTATTTCTTTCGTTTCCACTATTTTATTCGCGTTTTCTCTGTTTCTCTTTTACGCTTTCACTCTGCTTTACTCCACTCCTTTACTGTTTGTAAGTCACAAACCGTTCGTCATCAAAACAATTTTAATACTTTTGCTTTTCCAATTGGGATTACGAACCTGTACTTTAAATTAATTCTTACGAGGAAGTTATAAAGTGTGATACGAATTATAAAGTGTGATACGAATTCTAAAGTGTGATAAGAGGACTCAATTTTGGACTAATTTCAAGTCCATTTTTTTTACGACAGATTTGTAAAAAAAAATTGTAAAATATTTCGCTAAAATACGCTGTAAATAAGATTTTCTGCAATCGTATTTTACAGATTTAATGATCTCTTCACTGATTTAATGATTTCA